>QODF01000061.1:1930081-1955538 GCA_024372805.1 Oostethus manadensis
TATATATATATATATATATATATATACATACACACACACATATATATATTTATGTGTATATATATATATATGTATGTGTATATATATATATATATATATATATATATATACACACACACACACACACACACACACACACACACACACACACACACATATATATATATGGACCACCAATATATATAGGTGGTCATCAAACAGAACAATATACTCGCTAGCGACGCAGCGAAACAAAAACAACACCCTTTAACTCCCCAAGTCCCTTTAACTTTATCCATTTGACTTGTAGTGTTTCTTATTGTTCATTGTTCTCTTTGTAGTTTAGCACTAAGTTATGGAGAAAAAAAAAATGTTATTCTAGACAAAGAGAAGCTATTGCCTTTCAGTTGATTTCCTGTGACTAACTGTGTGTGTTGTGCATTCCTCCCAGTCAAATATGCTGGGATGTGTGGAATGTGTATTTGTACCAGCGCTGTGAACCGCTGTAGACTGATGATCCCTGATGCCACAGACAGACAGACCACTTACATTATTACACTTCATACAACCGTTTACCTTCCTCTGGCATGTAGCTGTTTATTTAAAGTGGAAAGTTTCCCAGAAGCAATTCACCATGCCTTTTTTTGTGTACTCTGTAATGGGCTATATACACTGATATTATTTGACATCAATGGCTGTGTGATGTGGAAAGTCTGAGAGCTTTAATTCGGTCACATGTTATACCACAGGCTCGAGACGAGGGGATGAAAACAATGAAGATTATCCATCTAAGGAAGTCCGAAGTAATAATAATGTTCTTAATTTTGCTCTGCCAAGGAAACGTGTTCCGAAGGTAACGTTGCACTATTCACTGATGAAAACTACCATTCTTAAATAACTTATTTTCTGTTATCTGTAAAATTCCCAGTGTGTTACTGCTAAATCGTACTGACTTTCTGTTTTGTCCCCCCCTGCTGGACCTCTAGGATGAGATAAAGTCAGATGGTACAGACCCAATATACAAAAGGAGAAGAAAATTTAGCAGTTACTTGGATGAGGTTTGTAGAAATAATTATATATATTTTCAGTAATCAACTACAGTAATTTTGTACTACTGTATAGCAATATGATCAAAACACCACATAATATGTGGTATTAGTATCATGAATATCTCTTAAAGATTAATAAAGTATCTATCTATCAAACTTCCACATTTGAAAAAAATCCTTGATTTCCTTTACATGGCAGCAATGGGCAGCAAGAAAGAGCCCAGTGCATTTTAGATATCCAGTAATCCCTCATTTTTGGTAATTAATTGGTTCCGACCATAATAAAGACATTTTAGCAAAGTAGGAATTTTTTTTAGAAACTAGAATATTTTCGTAGATACAGCATAGGAAACCAACCTTTTAAATACAAAAACAACCCTCTAAATAAAGGTTTTAACATTAGAGCCCTTTAGACATTAAATAATAGACTAGTTGTCGAGTGAAGAAGAAGACGACGCCTAGGATGAAAAACAGTTTTAGAATTCGAAGATATTCTCGAGGGCAAAATTTGATTTTGATAGACGCCTAAAAAGGAGATGCGGTCCCAAACAAAGCACAATCTTCTACAAATAACACTACATTTTAAGTATCTGCAATCACAGATTGAATTTCAGAACAAAAACCTCAGAGAAATGATCATGGGGATTTGTGATGATGTCATAAACCTTATGAAGGAAAATAGAGCACCAAGGAAGGGACCAAAGCAAGTTGCAAGTTGAAACGCTGCCTTGTGTGCTGTTCTTAAGGAGGTTTAAAAACCCCATGAAAGCAAATAGATTATTATGCAATGATGTCAGCGTTCAGCAGAACCATATCAAGGCATTATTGGAGGACAGCACTGCCTTGCAAGCGCTCTTTAGGAAGCTAACAAGCATATGGAAGAAAACAGCATTATGCAAGGATGTTAGGGTTCTGCAGGATGATATCAAAGCATTATTGGAAGACAGTATAGGTAATAACATAAATATGCTTATGTTTTGATTAATATTAGGCCACATTCAACCTTAAAACAGCATGAATTAGTAATATATTTAGAGTCACAAAATTCAAAAATTGACAACTGCATATCATTAGCAAAAACTTTTGATAGAAAACCTGCTTTTTTTTTACTATGAAGAGATGATTGTAGAGATCAATGCCACTGAAATAAGATACAGCAACCTTTCAATATTTGTAATAAAACAAAATTCATCTTTGTCCTGATGATGCAAATTTAAGGTTGTTATAAAGATGTGTCCCCCAGCAAACCAGAATTGGCCCAGTACAGATGGCATCAAGCAATATACATTTGAAGTAAAGTGTGCATGTGTAATATTAATGTATAATTTCCCTGTTACAGGCAACCAGTTTATCCACTAAAAGCTCTTCAGGGCTAAATGGAAAGGAACCCAAAGAGAACAAAGTGCGCTCAATGGCTACACAGTTACAAGCAAAGTTTGAAAGCACAACAAGCTACCCCCACCGCAAACAGGTGAGAACTAAATCAATAATATAGTTGATTTGGCAGTGCATTTTCAAGATATAATACTGCTTGCAGTATTTATAGTGGGACCTTTATCCTTTCGCTGCTGCTAAATATATTTTCTTGTCTTCCTATCTTTTTTGCCCAATCTCAGTCAGACTGTGAAAAGTCATTCCCTCTTCATAGTCTCGGCCCTTCTGAGTGTTTGCATTTAAAACAAACGCCTCCTGTTCTTCCCAAACCTCCTTTTGAAATGCAGGTAGACACCTGGAGTGACAAACCACAAACAGTCTGCTTGGTACACCTAATATGCATGCCACAATGCTTAAGAGAATGCAGCCTCATATACTGTACATATGAATTAGGCTCTAATAGACGAGTCACATTTTCCTACAGTGTACTATTCAGTTTGCTATTTAAAGAACATACTGGCATTTTTTACATTCTTTAGCCCTAGCCATGTGCAATTATCAGTACACATCAAATTCCTTCATGTGTCATTGAGACGTCGATAGTGAGACTTTGCATTGCGATCAGGATCTGTAATCTTTGTAACTCATAACTCAGTTTTACACACAAGCACTATAAAGATGACCACATCGTGGTCCCACAAAGTGATGTACAGTAGCTGATTAGAAGTGAGGAGAAACAAAACGTGCAATTGGCACAGATCTGACATGACCTTTGACCCCAGCTACTCGCATGGCCCTGCCACTCAGCAGTGGTGGTCATGTCAAGAATTGGTCATTGTCTCGGGGAGGTGAAAGTGGACTCACTTTGTTTTGTTTTTATACTACGTTGTAATTGTATTTGATATAATAGTATTTTACGTATTAAATTAAAACCTGTTTTTGAGGCTGGGACTGTCACCATCATAAAACATGAATCATCAACTGCGCAGGCAATCTTTCAGATATAATACAAAGATATACATGTAAAGAAAAGTTAAAAGAAGTAAGAAGAAAGTCCGTGTTAATGCAAAAAAATAAGGTAAATACAGTGGGGTGATGAAGTTTTGGTTTCTAATGTTGCATGTTTGTCACACCTAAATGTTTTAGATCATATGTGTCAAACTCAGGCCCTGGGGCCTAATCTGGCCCTCACTGAAATTTCATCCAGCCTGTGGAACTGTTTGGAAAATAGAATTGAGTTGGCTTCCCTCGCAACCTTATCAAACAAAGTGCTTACAGCAATATGCGTAATTAAGCCATTTCTTTGGTACGACTCCCCTGGAATTTTTATTTAAAAAGTGCAGCCAATATTGAATATAGCACGAAATTCACAACGATTCTAAATAAGGATGCCAGATACAAACCAAAAGTCAGAAAAATTTAACTGTAAACGATTAAAAACGGCAGCACTTTAACTATTCCACTTTGTCTGTACAAAATGTAAAGAGGCGTAAAACTGTCAAAAGTGATCATTTTAACTACAGCAAAGCATGCCAGCAAATGCGTAATCTGCCTAATCCATAACTGCAAACTCTTCTGGGTTACACATATAGCGGATTGTGATGGTTTTGTGTTGATATAAAATGCTGTAGCTTGTACCCAGACATTGAGAAAATGACAAAGCGGTGGTCAATCAATAATCCCTTACTTGAAACGAACAACCACACCAAAAAAAAAAAACAGTCATATATCCGCAGACTATGGAAAGTAGACATTTCCAGCAGGAATGAAAACATTTTCACCCATATCACCAAAGTTTTCCATTCACACAAGTGAAATGTTAAAAAAATGTATGTCCATATAAACACACATTCACCAGCTGTGATGTGCATTTTGTCCCAAACTGAAAATGCAATCACAGGGGGGGTCCATTAGATGGGTATGTTCCAATCCTGGCATTGTGCGCACATGGGACCGGGATAAAAGTTGGGTAGCTTGCTTAGTTATCTAGTTGTCAGTGAGACATTTGAGACCTTTTCTCAAAATCTGACCATACTATTTTTTCAGTTTAGATTATTGGGGTATATCCTGTCATGTTTGGATGAATGAACAAAAATACAAAGTTGGGGGGTAATGTCCATTTTGGCTCACAGCCTAAAGTAGGCTTTGAGTTTTCCTTTCACTTTTTCTTGCAGAACTTAAGATACATACAGTGCATGTGTCATGGTGGTATCAACATAAACCCACATCCACCTCCTATTGATTGCAAAAAGTTGGCCAACAGTTGCTCTGTTGAGGCAACATCCATTTCATCAACTGCCCTGGCATAAGACCTTGGTGCAATGTAGAGCCCAGTCACAATCATCTTTTGCGTGTGTACTTTGCTATAACTCATCCAATCTGCATATCAGTTGCATATGATCTTATTCTTTTGCTTCCTTAATTCAATCACTTTTTCTCTCAGCCGAGTAATGTCATCCTGCTATTCCTTAACATGATTTTCAGCAGATTGACTTTTCATTCACCTTTTCTATCACCTTGCAAGACCTGTCAAACTCCTAGTTGAGGGGCATAGAAAGGCAATTCTTTCCAAATGCATCTAATGTAGATTTTAAGAGAGTTTTAATGGAAATAAACAATTAGAAATTGGTTTTATAGCCCTTTATCGTGTTTTTACTAAGCAATTTTGATGAAAAGAAACCCTTGCAGACGAACTTGTATTGTCTGACGCACTCTGAATGATCGGGATCGCTCGACAATTTCCGACGCGTGACGTCAGATCTGCCACAGACGAATGCACACAATCACAGCGTGCTTTTATTGTGCCTGGAACTTTATTTTCACGTGCTTTTATTCCATGTTGAGGAAAAATGGTTCATTGTGCAGCTCCAAACTGCACAAAAGGTACTCGCCACAATACAGAAGAAAAGGATGGTACGCGGTACTATGCATTTCCAGCTGATCCAACACATTTAAGAGCATCTGGCCCAAATTCCTCCTTCTTTGCCATGACTGGAGAATAGTCAGAACAACACATTGAAATTGTCCCCAATGTTTGTGGAGCACACCGCTTGTCACATTGACACTTATAAAGATACATAAATAAATTGGTAAATGAATAAGCTTGGCATAAATAGAAAATCTGCAAGCTTTCAAAAAGGAGCTAGTAAAAACATGACTGGTAAGGATAGCTTATAGATGTTTGTTTTGTTAGGCTAGGACGGCTTAATGAATGATGCACATGTAGCGTATGCGTATGTAAACAAAAAAGATCAGTCATTGTTTCCTCTTCTATTTCTTCCTCCTCAACATCATCCCTGGAAACGTCTTCATCCTCGGGTTCCTGGTGTACGACTGCTTCAAACAAATAAGCTTCAACCTCCAAATGCGACTTGCTATGGACAAAAACATCCTCAAAATCACTGCTTCCTTCATCACTCCATTCCATGGCTGATTCTGACTTGTAGCAGATATGATGTAATCGAGTCTCCCCCTAGCGGTCAACTAAGTAATTACGCTAAAATTCCTGTGGGCGCGAATTTCACATTTCAGAATTTTTTAAACGTGCATAACTTTATATATAGGCTTGCTATTACAACCAAATTTCGTAGAATGATTTGAATGGGCTTACATATACTGAAGAAAAAAAATGTCATTTAAAAAACCCTTCTTATGCCCTTTAAATTCTGACATCTTATTTTATCATCTTAGCCTCTTAACATTTCTGACATTTCATTCTTCTAATTATTTGACATCATTGTTCAATCATGTATCAGGTTCCGGTGACTCTTCCACGTTCTCCTCGTCCTGACAGGACATTTGAGGTTGTTTGATGGCATTTTGAGTCACAAATTTAAATTTTGTCAAATGTTTGCAGTCTACTCATCTCACATGTCAAGTTGTTGAATTAACCAACCACAATGTTTCAGAAACAGTGCTTGGTTTAGCTGACTCTGGCATACTGTCGATTCAGTGCAAGCTGATTACATAAGGAAATCAATGCATATTATTTAGATATTTTTTTGTTCACAGGCTATGACATTGTCTTTGGTAGTGTTGTGGTTCAAATAGCTGACGTTCATGCAGCTGCCGTGGTCTCATTTACCTTCACCCTATAATTGACTGTTGAACAGTCCAGGCTCCGGGCGGACAAATGGATGGGCTGAAGCATGTAAAACCAGCAGTATGCTTGCGCAAGTGAACCCTAAACTCTGAGTTCTTGACAGTGTATATCATCACTTTCAGTTTCAAGCCCGTATCAGACACGCAGTACAAAATTTAGACCGTGTGCCAGCCGAGGCTCGACGCAAAGACCAGCAGCGCCCGCCTCAGCCTCAGTGCTTCTTCTCTGGCGTGAAGCTCAGACATGTGGCTCAGACACATGAACAGGCCAAGACACCACAAGACCCAGAGAGGGCAGTGTGCACTTCATCTTCTGTGCACTCTGCAGTCGCGGTCATGTCAAGAGTTCTGCGGCGCCTTAAGGAGGTGGATGAACTCATCTGTGAGGTGAACAGTCCTCCTCCTTACTTCTTTTCCAGCCAGTTGCATGTTGTGCTGGCCTGTGAAGAAATGCTGATTATATATTATACTCTTTGTAATGTGCACTCAGTTATTGAAGTCAGTCCTTAATTATTCCTGCAGCTGGAACATAGCAGGCCAACAAACCTGGAACAGGTTGTGGCAGATTACTGGCTCTTCTGAGTTTGTGTGAGTGGAGCGGCTTGGCCCAGAATGAGCCAAAGACGGAGGTTTGAGGCCAGTTTAAGCATTCACATTTCTAGCAAAAAAAAAAATCAATGTCTTGACCTTTTAAATGAGTTTGAGTCAAGTTTTAGTGTATTTTCCCAATCTGCTGCATCTGTTAATCATTTAGTTGTTAGCATAGTGGCCCCCAGGCCGTATTAAACTACGGCCTGGGGGCCACATCCGGCCTGGCAGGCATTTGAATAGGGCCCGCCAGATATTTCTAAAGTGTTATATTAACTTTTAACATACAAGTTGGCAACATGACTTTGCTTCTTTTTCATTATTCGATGTGGTCTAATGTTTAAGATGCTCCTGGTACACAAGAACATGAAGCAGATTGTGTGATGCTTTTATATATCAAATAAGACACATATCTCCAGGTGGACTGTTCAAATTATAAGAATAAATTGTGTGCACGTATCTGATATGTAGTCCGGCCACCCGGCCAATTTTGTTAACTCATTGCGGCCCGCGAGTCCAAATAATTGGCCATCCCTGCTATTGAGGAAAAGCGGCATAGAAGATGGGTGATGGATGTTCATACATCCATGATGTTCACGGATATTCACTCTAAATATGTGTCCACAAAGGTACAAAGCCAGAAGATGTTAAACTGAAATTGGAGAACAGTTATCTTAGCCATCCTCAAAACTCAGTAACTTGCAAAAATGCAAAATAAATAGGCCCTACAGTGGTGTGATTTCTTTTTTTTTCCTGCATGTTTGTCACACTTTAATGTTTCAGATCACTAAACAAATTTACATTTTCATCAATGATAGGCCTGTCACGATACACATTTTGCTGGACAATAATAGTCCTACAATTCTGAATGCCTTGGATTTCTATTTTTAGTTCATTTAGTATTTTTAGTATTGCAATAGGCCAGAGTTAACCAAGAAACCAGTGATTTATTAATATACAGTTTTTTGAAAAGCCGTGACAGATTGAAGCTACACTATGTGGCAAGGATGACTATAGTGTCGCTTTGATATTAATTTGCAACCAGAAGAGATGTAGGCACAAGTAGAATAATAGCCAATAGTTAGAAAAAAACCAAAAAAATAGACTAATACGTTCCTTTATTTGATCCATTCTCGCAGCCTTTGCCAGCTTTGTGTGGCCTTCTCATGTCTGTGTTCCAATGCAGTTTCAATGCCCACACTAAGTGGTGTGGGGAAGTAATGATTTTGTCCTTATAGAGTAAGGAAAATAAGTATTTTGTCTGATTTTGTAAGTTCACCCTCTTGCAAAGCTGTTTGAGACGGAATGTCAAAAAAATGCAGAAAACAAATTCAAGTTATAAAACAATTTGTATTTAATTAAAGGAAATAAGTCTTTGATCCCCATGCAAACTGTAGCTTGGTGCTTACAGGGGAAACCCTTGTTGGTAAGCGCAGAGGTCAGGGTTGCACACATCTGCAGAAGGATTTTGGTCCTCAAAGCAGAATTTTCGCGCCTTCAAGTTTGACAGCAGAGATGGTGTTGCTTTTGTATCCTATTTGGCATTTATTTGCCTCTAAACACATTAAGTAGAGTTGACCTCAATTTTGGTCTCACCTGACCACATCATATTCCCCCGAGCCTAGTCCGAAGTTTGCCAATGAACACCTAAATAACCACAAGGTCCTGTACATGTACCTTCTTGTGCTGGACGCTCTTGCAGGTACTGGTTCAAATACTGAATTAAATAATAACTATAACCTTTGTTTAATGTTTTTGTTTTGCATTTTTAAATTTTTTTTTTACATTGTGTCTCTAGCCGTCACCAACACCTTCTGGAATGACTTTGCAGGGTATAATCTTGCAAAATCAGAAGGGGATCAAATAGTGTATCAAATATCAACAGTAGTTGTTTATATGTCAAGGAGTGGAAGTGATGAGATGTTTTGTTCCTGTTATTTTAGAAAAAAGCTCTGTCACAGCAAACTAGAGAATTTCAGTCAAAGAACATAAAGGAAAAAGCAGTTCACCTCAGCGGTTTGATCTCAGCAGACAGCTCTGTTGTTGTCAAGGTGACTATTATATGCTTTACTTTTGACCCCCTGCTCCCTGGCATGTGTTTGCTTGCATGTTTGGACGTTTGTGGCATGGAGTGTATTTTGGGTTCACTTACACAAAGGTTACACTTGTCTTACACATGTCTAATGTCACACATAGTGCTGGGAATCTGCTCACCAATAAGTTGCAGTGTGTTTTATTGGGTGTAAAATGTACACTACAGGGACTAACGTGTCCCAACACACAAGATGTGTAAAGGGAATAAAATATAGCTGGTCTTCACACATGAAGATATTACCGTTTCAGATTATCTGGGATGACTGTGCATAAAATGTGGGTTTGTGTATTTTTAGAGCACCACCCATATGAGGTTTGCACCATTCTTATGTGTGGTTTTTTTTCATTTTTCCCTGAATATTTGTGTAAGAAAAGTATGATTTGACTGCATCGGACTCACGTCACAAAGAGTCAACTTTGCATGTTCATACTGTATTTACTGGATGTACCACTGGCTAATAAACATTCCCGCATCTTATTTCACATGTTGGCTTTACTCTGGGTGAGCTGCTTTTTATGCACGAGTGCATTTAATCAGTAGCAACCCTCACATTGGGGATGGAGTGTGTGTGGTCCGGTGTGTAGTTGGTGGTTCTTTGTGGGTTTTCCTACTCAACCCATTCCAAGCAATCTGCTCCAATGTAACCTCATCCACAGGTTTTGTAGCTTTCAGTAGTTGGAGTGTGTCATGGGACATTATTATTATTTTGACTTGTTGGAGGTATTTTTACTTTTTGACAGCAATTGGTTACAATGTAGAATAAAGATGTCACGTTGGTTTTCGTAACTTAAAATTCTCACATAAGCATGTGTCTCCCCCTTCTGTTTGTGCAGAGCATGTACAATGTACCAGAGTTTGAAATGGGTGAATATCTGAAGGTTTGAAAACTGCTTGGATTTAGAATGAAGTGCTGGAAATGTCATATGTCAGTGCCAGTTTTGATGCCTAACAAATACTTTTTCATGTTTGAATTCAGTAAAACCTCAAAACTAAATTGTTTGTGTTTCAGCAGAGAGTTACACGGGCACATCAGCTTGCTGAAAGGAAGCTGCTGTTTTTATTAGGGTGGCTACTACTACATGAAATAAAAAACAACAACTTGTGTAACAATTAGGGGTGTCCCCATTTGATATTGATATCACTTCTGTTTGGCATGCAGAGTCCATGTGATCACAACAACAGCATGTGCTAATATTTCGCAAGAAGCAAGAGTTATGTGTGTAACTTGCAAAACCATAGCTGCCTCAATCACCTCTCTTGGGACACATTTGCAAAATGTAATAAACCCCCATGGGATGGCAAAAATCATTGGCTATAACAGAAAAGAGCCAAGCCCATTTGTGGGTAAGTAATGTTAAAATTAAACACTCATCAACACCCCGAGCATCACTTGTTGATAAAACTACACCAGACGCAAGGAAGTACAGTTGTCCCTCGCTATTTTTCAGTTCAAGCATCGCTTCCTCACTGTATCACGTTGTTCATAAAATAATTGGTTAATGAATAATAAATAGCTGCTCTATAGCTGCCCTATATATATATATATATGAGGATATGAAGATATATATATCCACTGAGAGGACTGAGGACAGTAGACAGGAGTACAGAAAGATGCAGCGTAAGGTGAAAGTAAAGGTGGCAAAGGCCAAACAAGGGGCTTATGATGACTTGTATGCTAGGTTGGACAGCAAGGAGGGAGAGAAAGATCTATACAGGTTGGCAAGGCAGAGAGACAGAGATGGGAAGGACGTGCAGCAGGTTAAGGTGATAAAGGATAAGGATGGAAGAGTATTGAAAGGTGCCAGTAGTGTCAGGGGAAGATGGAAAGAGTACTTTGAAGAGTTGATGAATGAGGAAAATGCGAGAGAACAAAGAGTAGAAGAGGTGACTGTTGTGGACCTGGAAGTAGCAAAGATTAGTAAGGAAGAAGTGAGGAGGGCATTAAAGAGGATGAAGAATGGAAAGGCACTCTGTTCTAAAGATATACCTGTGGAGGTATGGAAGTGTCTAGGAGAGGTGGCAATAGAGTTCCTGACCGGGTTGTTTAACAAGATCTTAGATAATGAAAAGATGCCTGAGGAATGGAGGAGAAGTGTGCTGGTGCCCATTTTTAAGAACAAGAGAGATGTGCAGAGTTGTGGCAACTACAGAGGAATAAAGCTGATGAGCCATACAATGAAGTTATGGGAAAGAGTAGTTGAAGCTAGACTAAGGGCAAACGTGATTATTTCTGAGCAGCAGTACGGTTTTATGCCAAAATAGAGTACAACAGATGCAGTATTTGCTTTGAGGATGTTGATTGAGAAGTACACGGAAGGTCAGAGGGAGCTGCATTGTGTTTTTGTAGATCTGGAAAAAGTTTATGACAGGATGCCCAGAGAGGAACTGTGGTATTGTATGAGGAAGTCTGGAGTGGCAGAGAAGTATGTTAGAGCGGTGCAGGACATGTACAAGGACTGTAAGACAGAAGTGAGGTGTGCTGCAGGTGTGACAGAGGAGTTCCGAGTGAAGGTGGGACTCCATCAGGGATCAGCTCTGAGCCCCTTCTTGTTTGCTATGGTGATGGACAGGCTGAAGGACGAAGTTAGACAGGAATCTCCATGGACTATGATGTTCGCAGATGACATTGTGATATGTAGTGAGAGCAGGGAACAGGTGGAGGAGAAGCTTGAGGGGTGGAGGTTTGCCATGGAAAGGAGAGGAATGAAGGTTAGCCGGAGCAAGACGGAGTACATGTGTGTAAATGAAAGGGACCCAAGTGGAAGAGTGAGATTACAGGGAGAAGAGATAAAGAAGGTGGAGGATTTTAAGTACTTAGGGTCAACAGTCCAGAGCAATGGAGAGTGTGGAAAAGAGGTGAAGAAGCGTGTGCAGGCAGGCTGGAATGGGTGGAGAAAAGTGTCAGGTGTGATGTATGATTGAAAAGTTTCAGCTAAAATGAAAGGAAAGGTGTACAAAACTGTGGTGAGACCAGCAATGTTGTTTGGTTTAGAGACAGTGCCGCTGAGGAAAAGACAGGAGGCAGAGCTGGAGGTAGCAGAGATGAAGATGCTGAGGTTCTCTTTGGGTGTGACCAGGATGGACAGGATCAGGAATGAGCACATCAGAGGGACAGCACATGTTAGAAGTTTTGGAGATAAAGTCAGAGAGGCCAGACTGAGATGGTTAGGACATGTCCAGAGGAGAGATAGTGAATATATTGGTAGAAGGATGCTGAGTTTTGAATTGCCAGGCAGGAGGCCTAGAGGAAGAGCAAAGAGGAGGTTTATGGATGTAGTGAAAGAGGACATGAAGGTAGTTGGCGCAAGAGAAGAGAATACAGAAGACAGGGTTAGATGGAGGCAATTGATTATATATTATATAATATATACGGCAAGTTATATGTAGTATTCTATTCACATTAGATTAGATGCATGTGAAGTTAGTCAGCCATGGCATGTTCAACATAACCAAGTTCTCTTCCCATTTCCTGTAGAAGTAATACGTTTTTGAAGGCAAACTCGTTAGCTATGTCGCATGCTAATGCTTAAGGCAGCAGCCATCTCTTGAGTCCCTGCAGTGATCCCATAGCCTGTGCATATATATTGCGCAATGTAGTCTAAACAAAGAAGAATACGAGTGTTATTTAATGTCTACGCTGCTCTAAATAATGGTTAAAAAACATATATAGAAATGTATGCTGTATAAAAATATGAAATGTTTAAATATGGAATCCTACTTTGTGAAAATGGACTCATCACGGTCTGGTCTGGAACCAATTAACCACACTTTACGAGGGATGTCTCTAAATGGATCTGATTTTTCCTGATATCTGCTGTTGTGGACTATGTTCTCTATTTGAGTAATCACCTGATCAAGCCTTTTCTAACATTCAATGCTACAAAACAAGTAATAAAAGTATGTATGATTTGTGCTGGTATGCTGGGAAGCCGGCATAACTCCCATTGCCACAACAATATATTCAGAATTACTAGTTCCAACTTCCAAACTGTTGACATCATAAACCTCTATTGACTGTGCAGGAGATGTTTTTAATGCTTTTAACCGTCTTCCAAATATTAATGTGGCATTATTTGCAAATGTAAATAAATGAGGCGGGGTAACAAATCACAACATACAAGACATATTGATCTTGGTTTGGTAGAAGTGCAAATCTTTCAAGCTTTAAGAAATTTGAGAATTGAGGTTCCATGTTTTCTTGTAGTACGGAGATGCATACATTGCATTCCTTTTGGGCTTTTTTTGTGTGTTGTTTTTTAAGTATTACAATTTATTTAAATAAGATGAGTATGTATTAACAGTATCTGTGTATCAACGAGTTGCTGGGAAATATATCAGTATCATGAATTCTTGGTATGTTGTGTTCTTCAGGGCAGCTCAGTCCAAAGGGTCTTCCCTCAGTCGAGCGAAAAGTGTCACTCATGCCATAGGCGTGTTTATTTGGTGGAGAGGATTTGTGCGGAGGGATTGTACTTCCACAGAGAGTGTTTCCGATGCACCACCTGCACCACCGCCCTGCGCCAGGGATCGCACGCCTTTGATTCTCAACATGGTACGTGTGGGCATTTAGTTTCCATGCTGACCCAAAAAGAAAATGAGCAATGATGATCTTTGCAGATGTTTGTTTATTATTTTTTTTGCAGCTCTTTAGAGATTAGATTGAGCATGTGTACTAATGAGTGTGTATTAACACCAACATTAACTGAAGTGTTCTGACAGGAAAATTATATTGCAAGCTTCACTTTGACCAACGTAACAATGGTTTGCATCGGAATCTGTCTGCACGTGTAGTAAGTACCTTCCAGCCCAAATGTCGCTATTTTTGCCTATACATTTTCTATTGAGTTTCGAATATTTCCGTTCTAGAATCATTTTGGAAACCAAATTCAGGAGCTTTGTGCGACAAATGAAGACAGCGCCACCTCCAGCCAGGCAACAGACCTGCAGAGCCGACCGGCAGCAGGTACCCTCAGCTCTTTCGTGAGGAGGCAGCTAAGCTGGCCGCTGAGTGTGGCATGCACGGTGTGTAGTGCCCCGCGGTGTATGTCCCGCCGTGTGCGCAGTGCAACACAGACCCTGGCTGGCCACTTGAGGGACAATGCCCAGGACTATGCATTCATGTTCGAGCTGCTGAGCATGAGCTTGCCTCTGCTGTTCGTTTTATTCGATGTTCTGCTGCAGATCCAAATGGAGACCATGCCTAGCGGGCGGAACTCTCCTCTGCTATGGAGGTAGAAGCATGTCGGGCCTACGCTTATGTAGAAAGTCAGATCTCACAGGTGCTCATAGTTCAAATGTAGCTCTGCACACCTTTTATGGAAAACATGGAATTTCAGGTTGCATCAAATACATGTGCATAAAGGGTAGAAGGGTAAAGCAATTGACTATTTGTCTCTTGCAAAATCATACTGGCAACTAACGTAAAGTTTTACGTTTAGATCATTTTGATCCAGAACAAAGATAAGATTTGAATGTGCTTCCGAATCTTAAACACAGACTTTTCTATGTTAAGTTTCCAAACCCACAGTCTTCTTTAAAAGCCTGCATACACGTTGCAAATTTAGTTCAAACTGAATATGGCTTGACAGAGGGGTGCCTTTTTTATTTGTCTACTATTTTTTTTGGAAAATTGACTGTTTATATGACAATGTCTGTTTTCTCACCAATTATTTGTAATAGAGCAGTACTTATTTCATTATTTAGGAATTAAATAGCTTTTTCCTGATAAATCCAGGCCAAAGTGAGTGCATTTCAGATCAGGCTGCTAAAATGACAATTGCTGGAAGTTTCTCTCAATAATCCTTCATGGATCTTACAGCAAAATTCACATTGCTTTACTCAGGTCATGACTGACTGCCTTCATGCACTTTATCATTTGAGAACTGCCTTAAAGATTTAGCAAAAGCAACACCAAAGAGTGGACAAAGTCTGGCGTGATGGTGTTTTATTATTGTAATTATTAAGTACGTTGCTTGATACTGTGGACTCCTCAGTGTTTAGTTTGTATTTTGCTGCCATCTACTGTTTACTCAGCAAACGAGGGTGGAAGACTCCACCCTCTCAGTTCTTGAGAACCCTTTGTCAGAGGTAAATTGTTGACTAATATTTTCTGTTTACTGCAGACAACAGAGGTTGGCGAGCTTGCCACTCTTGCTGTAACTTTTGTCACATGGAGGCCTTCCTGTTGCTTCCTTCAACATCTATAGATGCTGATTGGGGCACTTTAGATATTTGTCTACATCTTTGTGATTTTTTGAAGTGTTTACAACAATACTGTTTGATTGCTCTCAGCCACCTTTATTTGACATGCCATATGACTGAAATATCTTCAAACTGAGCTGATTATGTATTTGGGCTGTGCAAATACATTAAAAACATTTTCAAGTTTGCTTAACTCATCCTTGGCCATGCAATCCAGCAATTACTGTTTATTTTATTTCTTTTAAACTTATATTTTATAAAGACATTCTTCTTATTTTAGTTTTTTTGTGTGAATATCCATTGTGTTTTAGACAGTTCTCTTTTCCTCTTATCAGCTGAAGCCTCGTATGACGTTTGTGAACCTGGTGGATGGTAGCAAGTGTCATGTTAAAGGTGATCACATGCATGGTCACAAGATTGTGTGTCATATTTGTGCAACATATGAAACACAGTAATAACCAAAGTGTGTATCTGCTGTAATAACTGCATTTACAATTGTATTAAAGTTGACCCTTTGTCATAAATCACACCAACTCACAAAAGCTGCTGTGTGGCCTTCTGTTTTGATAATACAAATAATTGAACTGGAACTAACATTTACACCCGTCAAGTAATGGAAGTAAAACTAGTTATCTCGACTTTTGTTTTTGTTTTTGAACAATTGAATAGAAAAAATGATGTTAGATCAGGACTGGCGAGCATTCCAGGGTGTACCCCACCTCTCGCCCAAAGTCAGCTTGGATAGGCTCCAGCATACCCCTGCGACCCTAATGACGATAATTACATCATTATGTCCTTTTATTAGTGATTGACATTCCATGTAAATCTACAATCAATATCTACGATAAGAACGCTAAATCTTCACTAACTCCTTACATTCCAGCCAGTATTCAAACATGACAATCAAAACATAATGCTACCCGAAGCTTCAAAATAGTTGATTACGTCCTATAGCTGACATGTTTTCTTCTGATTATTGAATCAACAGCACCTCTGCTGGTTGTAGCCAAGTAGTGCATCCCATTTTGCCTCAACTGTTACAGGACACACTAATCAACAGTATGTTATGCTTATCCTTAGTGAGGATGTAAAGTTGCTGAATTAATACTTTAAATCAGCATGTAATTCCACTCTCTGATGATGTTTTGCATAGAAAACAGCTGTTGGAATAAGTTACTGACCAACTTGTTAGCCATTGTAAGGATTAATCGAATGAACACCACACGGATTTTCCTTTCACTACACCAATTTGTGCTTTCAAGATATTTGAATGTTTGTGTTTATTTCCTCTTCAGAGACACCTGCACAGGTGGAATATCACTCCATACTCCAGGGACAGTCATATCTCTGAATATTGGAAGGACTGTGTGATGTAATTCGCTAACTAATTAACTCTGATCTTTGCCAAGCTGTTCTGTTCCTGTTTTTGTGTTGTTTGTTTTGATTTCAGGCAGTTCACCATTATTGGATTATGTGAACAAATACTCAATGCTGGTATGTTCTAGCTAATTAAAGAAATCACTTAAGGCTGGTCATATTCCATGGTTTCCTCAAAAGCAACCTAAAACTACTGAACACGATGACATGGTTGAAACCTTCCAGACATATAATCCAAATGTTACACAAGAGTTTTTAGTCTTTATTTAGAAGTGTACTCAATCGTGTGGAAGGATAAAAGTAGTCGACAATGAATATTTTGTGCGCTAATATATCCAATAAAATGTTTTTAGTTTTTAGTACTGAAATTTAAGCCAGTTCCAAAACTTTTGGCCACAAAGGCCCATGCAAGCATCATGATATGGACATGTTTCTCCTACTGTGGTGTTGGGCCTATTTATCACATAGCAGGGATCATGGATCAGTTTGCATATGTCAAAATACTTCATGTTGCCTTATGCCAGTGATTTTAAAACTGGGGGTGCGCCCCCTAGGGGGGGCCGAGCATTATGACGTGTGGCCACAACGAACACTTTATCATTATTATTACGCATTATCATCTTATTTTTTGGGTGGGGGGTGCGGAAAATCATTTTATCTTCAGAAAGGGGGAGTTGCAAAAAAAGTTTGGGAACCACTGCTTTATGAAGAGTACATGCCTTGAAATGGGTATTTCAACAGAGCAGAATCTTGGTTCCGAATCAACAAAATGAATGCCCAATCCCTGGACTTTAATCCAATGGGGAATTTGTGGGGTGACATCAAAGATGCTGTTTCTGAAGCAAAACCATGAAATGTTAATGAATTGTGGAATGTTGTTTCAGAATTTTGGAGTGAAGTAACAGCTGAAAGGTGCCACAAGTTGGTTGGCTCCATGGCACACAGATGTAAGTTATAAGTAGTAAGCTGTGGTCATACATCTAAATATTAGTTTTGTGATCACACGATTGTCAAATCCTACAAAAACAAAAATGTTTGTACAAAATAGTTTTGAGTTTGTAAAGTCAACGGCAGACACTATTTTTTGGACACACCCCTTTCAACTAATTGCCGAGCCTTAAGAGCATCCATATCATGAATGCTGGGTCTTGTTTGTTTTCTGAGAATCTACTGCACCTACTGGTAACTTGTTTACCATGTAGCAATAAAAATATACTAAGAACAGTACTTAATCTGGTCACATTTTTTTGATGTGTGTTCTCCTCTCCAGTATTTTTGTATACATTTTTGTAATGTTTGCATGTACTGTATTTTTACATCTGTAAGGATCCCAAGACATATATCAAGACATATATTAAGAGACAGAAGTAAGTTGGACCAAACAATCATGCAATTACATTCTGCAATTTTATTCTTTTACCAACCCTTTTAAGAAAGGCAATTTTCTGACAGATCCACTCTAAAATGCGCTGATTTCCTGTTTCCTTGCTTTGTACACCAGTTTAATGAAAAAAACAACCTCCAGGTACAATAGATGTCATACAGTATTTGCAGTAGCTGTTATTGCTATGCAGTAAATGTCATGTCTTTCCATGAGTGTTAAACTAAGAAACAATTTACACCGGAATGATGATTATCATTTGAACTGCAGGGTAATCAGAGCCTCAAATTGGACTAAGATTACAAACGCTGTAAAAGTTGATGAAAACACAAAATGCTAGGTAAAGATTCATCTGAAAAATAATGTCATTATTATAGCACTTTGACCCAAATCATCCTTTTTGCTATCTGGGTGGAAGGAGATTCACAATGGGTGGCAGGGATAAATTGTTGGGTTTTTTTTTTGTCTATTTACATGTCCCCTAGGAGGAAAAAATGCACTCCGGCTCCATCTGCAACACCTTACAATGAAAGAAAAGAAAGCAGCTGATTCCATCCATTTTCTGCATATAAACAATAACAATAATATAAACAAAATATGTCAGAGGTGAGGTGCAAGCAAGAATAATGAACTAGAAATACATAACTGACCCAGAGAGATAGACACTCAAACTTATGACCAATTTGGAGATTTTGTATTGGTGGTTGCAATGAAAATATTTTTTATACTGCACCACTTCATAGCAACACCCTCCTGCTTCTCCTGTGGTACCCCGAGGTATTCCAGGGCCACAAGAAGAAACTCCTTTAATTGTCCTCCTGAGGAAAAATTCTACTAGCTGTGTTTGTGTGTCGCTTACATGCGACACACATATTGTCCACATACTACACACACACAGACATAAAATCAGGATCAAACGAAAAAGCTGTTAGGTAGAGATGTCAGCAATGCACCCCAACAAACTTTGATATGACTGGCTACTAGTTCCTACTGCTTTTCTTAACCTATAGTTTTTCTGATGATTTTTTTTTTCATCCACAATGAGTCTTGCAACCTTCCAGGCCTTGCGGACGAAGCAGCTGACACCCCCAACAACACAAAACCTTACCAGCCTCAAAGTCTCCTGTTAGTCAGACTCATGAGCTACCTATTGATCCCAAAAGGGCTACAGGATGTCACCACCTTCCCTCCACAGTGATTGGAACCACGTTCCTCATACATGAAAGAACAGCAAATGAACCCCACATGAGCCGGCACTTCGGGGACAAAGACAAGGACAAACTTCACAGGAAGAACGCTCGAACAGATTCCAGACAAACAAAGCACAGGTCTCTAATTCCTGACAGCTATCTACACGAACTGACTATGGAATCTAGAGTAATGCACTAATAGTGCTAATTGTTGGACTCCTAGATAACTAGTGTACTTTTTGTGAGATAAATCATATGCAGGTATGTTTCCTTGTATATTGACATGCCCCTAAATGAGCAGTTATGTTCTTTTGTTTTGGATTGTACAGTAATAGGCCTGCCACCCTCGCTGTAGTCCTGCATGCATACTTGAAGCACAAAATACAGCACTTGTGGCAGAGCATCATTGTTCAACTGAGAGAGCCGTCACTTCAGATTCTGAGGTGGTGACCTTGTGGGGAATACTTTCTAATGAGGCTAACACCATTTGTAGGCAGCTAAAAGGCCATCCTGAAGCTTCCTGTTGGTGTTTTCTCCACAAGTTTGACAAATGGCTGTAGCTTCCTTTCGGCCCAATGTTAGATAAAACAGACGAGGCATGCTCCCACACTACGAAGCGACAATGCCAGGAAGTTCCGGCTAACACAGCCCAGCTCTTACTCTGGGAGACTCTTGACTAAGCTGGGCCTTGGAGAAGCCCATCGATGAGGACTTTTTACTTACGTCAAGAAGTCTCAAAATGTTCCTACTAATAACAACTTTTCCTTAGGGTCAGAAAACTGTATGGGTAGTTTACATAAATCTTACAT
Organism: Oostethus manadensis; assembly: GCA_024372805.1. Taxonomy (NCBI): domain Eukaryota; kingdom Metazoa; phylum Chordata; class Actinopteri; order Syngnathiformes; family Syngnathidae; genus Oostethus; species Oostethus manadensis. The sequence goes on from QODF01000061.1 coordinate 1,950,226, forward strand.
CATCCCCAAAGATTCTAACACCAAACAAAGGCTCCTCAAAAAAATCAAAAAATCGCTGTCTTGATTCACACCAATTTCGAAATGACGATTGAAAAAAATGTCTTAAGGAGCTGCATCACAAACAAGCCACATTTGAATGAAGGACTGTTGTTGACATGCCGGCTGACATTTCCTTCTCGCTCTCCCCGTCCCACAGCAAGCCTGGCTGGCCATTAGCTCTAACCAGTGACAACTGACGCCACCAGCGAGGCTCACTGACTTCAGCTCTTAGGAGGAGCACTCGCATTAACTTTTCTTTACTAAAATGCGTGAATGTACTGTCGAGTGATTGTGCTAAGAGTAAAAGCTGGAAAGATAAGCATGGCGCACAGCAAGGATAGCGTGGACCAGGAGGCATGACGAGCCAATAATCCTGTGAAGTCGTTAATTGCTAGGTGACTGCAGGTGTGGCTCATCACTCCACCCCAAAGCAGTAGAGGGAGACAAAAAAATAAAAAATAACCATGACCTCTGGAGTGGAAAGTGATAACCTGACCACCAAGAAATGCCTTTTTGGGTCATAATCATTTTTTTCTGTTCAATAATATGCATTCATACATTTCATTAACAGAAGTACCTGAAGGAATGTTCTTGGTAAAGAGTCTTGAACCACTTTTTCTTACCGTGACCTTGCTACTGACAGCTTTACATTATTTTGTAAAAGGTAGTTTCTTGCTAAGCAACTGCAACAACAGCCATTCGTTCATCCATATTTGATATTGCGTGTAAGCTTGGGTGAGCTGGTGTAACCTGCCTGCTTCACACTGCCTACACCGGGGCTCGAACTGACGACCTTTGCAATGGGAGCTGAGAGCACTGACCATTCAACCTAAAGTCTAGATTGTCGGCCAAGCGTTCAGCGCAGCTCTTAAGGCAAAGGGAGTGAGGTTTTACCAACATACACTTGTGCAGCCTATACCAGCTGACTTTGCGTGAGAGACAGGGTACACCCTGGACTGGTTGCCAGCCAATCACAGGGCACATATAGACAAACAACCATTCACACTCACATTCACACCTGTGGACAAAAAAAGCAGGGGTGGGCAAACTTTTTTACTTGCAGGCTGCGTTGAGTTAAAAAAAACACCCACACTATATTTTTGACACACACACACACTATTTACGCTTATCATTTTAACAGTCCACCTGGAATTATGTCTTATTTTATTTATAAGTGTCATACAATCTGCAATATGTTCTTGTGTCCCTTTTCAGTAACACTTCTCACCACATCAAATAACAAAATAATGTATTTTTTATTTTTTATACTGAATTAAAGTGGGCGGGATATGGCCCCCAGGCTGTAGTTTGCCCAGGCCTGATTTAGAGTTTCCAATGAAACAGCCATACATGTTTGGGATACATGGGAGGAAGCTGGAGTACCTGGGAAAAAAGGAGCACACAAGGAGAACATGCAAACTCTACACACAGATTCCCAAAAGGAGATTCAAACACTCGTTCGTCTGACTTTGAAGCCAACATGCTAACCACTAGTCCACCATGCGGCCAGTGCAACAGTCTTCTACATATTTTTGTTGATTGCATTTTTTAGCTGGTGGGCTTTTCTCAGATGATTTGTGTCAATTATATAATTTGGCAATATTTAAGAAATGAACTCTTCAAGGCCATGTAAAGTTCAATGAGTTGGAGTAGGTAGCCCCTAGCAGATTTCAATGTGCATGTCCCTAAATACTGAGTCCATGCTGTCTTGCTGTAGGCTTACCACCAGACATTTAAGTCAGAGAGCGGACAATACTTTACTATAATTTGTTTTTCTGATCCACATTCATCTGTAACACCCAGCACCTGAAATGTGCCTTTTCACCAAAAAGAAAAACGATCGCCTATAATCAGGCACCCTACATCAAGATGCCTAGAACAGGAGCATTTCCAGCCATTAGGAGTAATTGCACTGCTGCCTTCATAAAGTATATCTACCACTGCAATGTTATCAAATAAGCCTATTCTATCGTGCTCGGAATAATGTGCTATTTGTATTCAATATGGGACAATAGGTGCTTTTACTGTACATACGTTAAGAAAAATACTGGAAGGTGTGAGTGGGGAAAGTGTGACAGTGACAATGAGCTTTTATAGTATGTTGCATGGGTTTGAACTTGTAGTTGTGTATTATTGATTTGTCATACACGCCGACTGGAGATTCCACTCAGTGTTATTCTTCTGTCTCGTTTGCTTTTGGTTTCAAATTCTTTGAATTGTATGCAATTTCCGGCTGTTTGTACATTTAGAGTGGATCCAAAGTTGTACCTTGTTACAAACATAAAGTAGTGTCTGCAACAACTAGGTCAGCGGCATGCCAGAATCAGCTTTATTCGTCATGTGTTACCACAGCCCAATGTAACTCTTTCTAGATATTTTTTGTCATAGAGTGTTAGCCAAATTATATTACTGCCAGATGGCAGAATTTCTCTTGCTCTGAATCTTTTTGATAACTGCACGTAAAGCTGGTTGTTCTAAAAACAATATGTGTCTGGGTGATATCACAAAATCCTTTGCCTTTGCAAAAATCTCCAAGCACATCTGGTCATAATCACATTTAAACATTGTTATGCAATAATCTGACTTTAATGTCTGTACCCTTCTGGCAGTATCTTTTTTTTGCACGGGCAACATTGACGCAGAGATAAAGAGATTAACCTGCAAGTGCACAGACTGTTTAAAAGAGTATTGCCTGCAATGACAGTCAAATGGGTTGAAAAGCACTTTGGAGTTTGAGTGTAGGTTGGTCTTGTTCTCCTTAAGTTATATATTTTTGACAGAAATATTTGATTCATTTACTATCTAGAGAGACACTATAAAAATTTACTATACTATTATTATTGTCCTAGCATGAATTTGAGTAAATATTTCCTTATAGCTTTATTATTAGGATGATTTGTTGCCCCCATTTTTGTTGTCTTCACATTGGCCTCATAGTCAGGAGGTTCAGGGTTTGAATATGCATGTTCTCCCCGCGCGTGTGTGGGTTTTCTCTGGGTACTCCGGTTTCCTACCACATTCCAAAAACATGCATGTTAGGTTAATTGGAAACTCTAAATTGTCCATAGGTATGAATGTGAGTGTGAATGTTTGTTTGTCTATATGTGCCCTGTGATTGACTGGTGACCAGTCCAGGGTGTACCCCGCCTCCCGCCCAAAGTAAGCTGGGATAGGCTCCAGCATACCCGTGACCCTAATGAGGATACGCGGTATAGAAAATGAATGAATGAATTATTTGTTGCCATTTTGATCTTGTAAGAGACAAGTTATAAGTTTGTGTGTTTAGGCTTCACGGGTGTAGAGGGGCGTGGTCACAGGTGGGTATGTGTGCTTACGGAAGCCAAAAGATGACCGGCATAGCTCAGGTGGTAAGAGTGGTCGTCTCACAACCTGAATGTTGCTGGTTTTATCCTCCGTCTTTCTGTGATTTTGTGGAAGTGTCCTTGCACAAAATTCTGAACCCCCAGATGTTGCGTCATCAGTAGCTTAACACGGAAACAGTGTCAAAGCGCTTTGAGTGACTTAAAGGTGCAAAAGCCAGAGACCTTTTACCAAAAGGTACAAGCAGGCCGCAATAGATGTGCTTGACAGAACCTAACTTACAGTCATATTGTTTTAAGACCCTTGTTTTTAAAGATTTTTCATATTGCCTGTTAATAAAATGAGTGCATTTTTTATCGAACCCCCCCCCCACAAGGTTAAATGTAAGACATGTACAGTATACACAGTGCTGTTCTGCAGCACTGCAAAGTAAACCACAAACACATTATCAAATCAAATCATTACTGCTTTTACTGTATAAAGCATACATTTTAATAGAACTTTGTACTAGATCGCATTTGACAGTGCAGCTGTACCAGTGTTGTGATTGCCAAGTATTTATCTATAGATAATACTGTAGTTATAGCTAATGATACTTCATGTGTGATGGTTAAATTAAACAACAAGATTGATGGGTATTTCTACCCCCTGTCCTCCACTCTTTGGGACCAACATGCACAGACAGGCGTTAAAAGGTGTCGATGGAAGTCTTCAGAAGGCTAGTCGTTCATCTTCCTAGATGGTTTTCTTTTGAGAGAATGGTGTCACAACACAGGCTCTCTCTAATGGATGACTTGTTGAGACAGGACCACCGTTTTGTGTTTGGACTTATCCATGTGCATCTATGAAATGTATTGGGTTTATTTCACACCTGAAAATCCGTTTGGATAATGAAAATATGACGTTTGTGGCAACTGAGAACTTGTTTTACTCTTTCAAATATTACTTATCAATTCGTCAGTAGTCTGCCACTCACTGTTCTTCATAGATCCCTGACATCATCCACCCACCATCATTTCATCTTTAACTTCATTTGCTATGTTCCTCCCATGTAATGTTGACGGAAAAAGAGCAACACAAAATGAAAATCTGTTACTGACCTTTATCTCGCCATCCACCTGGGCCCCTGACATTGCAGTAACATAGGCACTACATTAACTCTATGAAGAATACCAAAATACTTGCCTTTGCCAAAAGACTTAGCTAATGTAATGCAGCTGAATGCTAAGCGAGAGAGGAAAAAACTATACCCTCTTAATCAAATGGTACTGTACAGTCAAATACAGTATATGCATGTATCTCTTCTTGAATGCACTTTAAAGCTAAGCCGCATGAAGTTGTTTAACATCTTAAAGTCATGTTCAACGATGCCTGAAAAACTTTGGTTCTCCTGGAATCCTGGCAGACTTGTGTGTGTTTACACCATTTTTCTCTTGCATTTGTTTTTGATCCCACAGTGTTCGTGTGATTGCAGCATTTCCCTGTTGCATCTATTTTTTGCCCCCCGCAGACCCACCACCTGCAGGGGCAAGCATAAGGGTCCGGTGCTGTGTGATTTGGGCAGTGGTCGAGGACGGGTGTCCGGGTGACCTGGTCTTCGGCGGCCAAATATGGTTCTTGGGACAAGAATGTTCAGAGTACCCAGCCTTCTTGGAGTCTATCAGAGGGGTTCTGGAGAGCACCCCAGCTGATGACTCCATAGTTCTGCTGGGAGACTTCAACGCCCATGTGGGCAATGACAGTGTGACTTGGAGGGGCGTGGTCGGGAGGAACGGCCTCCCTGACCTGAACCCGTGCGGTGTGTTGTTGCTGGACTTCTGTGCGAATTACAGTTTGTCCATAACAAACACCATGTTCGAACATAAGGATGTCCATAAGTGCACTTGGCACCAGGACACCCTAGGTCGCAGGTCTATGATCGACTTTGTGGTCGTATCATCAGACCTGCGTCCG
>QODF01000061.1:1960122-1994375 GCA_024372805.1 Oostethus manadensis
GAGATCGCGGATACAAGCGGCGGAAATGAGTTTCCTTCGTAGGGTGGCTGGACTCACCCTAAGAGATAGGGTGAGGAGCTCGGCCATCCGGGAGGAGCTCAGAGTAGAGCCGCTGCTCCTTCACATCGAGAGGAGCCAGTTGAGGTGGCTCGGGCATCTAGTCCGGATGCCTCCCGGGCGCCTCCCTGGTGAGGTGTTTCGGGCATGCCCAGTCGGTAGAAGGCCCCCGGGAAGACCTAGGGCACGCTAGAGGGACTATGTCTCACAGCTGGCCTGGGAACGCCTTGGTGTCCTCCCGATGGAGCTGGAAGAGGTCGCTGGGGACCGGGAAGTCTGGACTTCCCTACTGAAGCTTCTGCCCCCGCGACCCGGACCCGGATAAGCGGAGGAAAATGGATGGATGGACCTATTTTTTGGTGTTTTTGGTTTTATATCACTTTTGTGTTTAGACGTTGCTGCACGTTTGGCCCTGCGGCCATCGTACATATTTGAGGAATACATGTGACTGGTCACTATAGATCAAGGAAGTAAAGATACACTGCTATGTATCATACCAGAAGAACTAAATATTAAACCACTGTCCATTGTCCAACATAGGAACTTTGCTGTTAGTGTCAATAGGATGCATTACATGAAGCTGGGATACTTTGAGATATGAGACCCCTGACTGCAGGGAACGTGCAACAGAATACAATTCAAAGCATAATTCTGTTCCTAAAGTCGGACCAGCTCCACAAATGTAGCTGACCCAGATACAAATGTAAATTGGAGTATAATGAAGAACCATATAAAACATAGAACCTTGTTAAAATTTAAGTTGTTTAATGTTTCATGTTTTCTATTCAACCCATGGAGCTGAATGGAACCGAGAAAGCCAACTTTCCGCGTGTCCCTGAAGGCCACAGTTCCCGGGATGTCAGTGCTCCCTCCCTGTCCCCTCGCGGCGGAGGGAGGCTGCAGGGCTCCGGATGACGCCACCTCTCGCCCCGCCCCGGCTCAAACTCGCTCTTTGCGTTCATTTCATTCCTCTTCTCATTCCGAGCATTCTTCGCATCTCTGTCAGGGAGCGAAGCGATTCATCTACATCTTCCTGGCCGACCCAGAAACACAAGAATAACTTGACATTGTATTGTGAATTCCCAGTAACAGCACATTTGCTACACAAGGAGATGTTTTATGTGAGATATCAATAACGAGGTAAGTTTAATTGCTAGTCGCAGGCATTCAAACTGGCTGTAGACTTTTGCTGGGTTGACTTTATTCGCAAATAGTGGAGAGTTTATACAAACGCTGGCCTTCTTTTTTTTCCAAATGAATGTTCGTTATTTCTCACATGGTGTGTAGCAACGGTAGGTGGCGGAGCTTACATGGCCGGCTCTGGTCGCTGTTGCAACAGGCACTTTGGACGCTCGCCTTCGTCGGCCGAGCGGCGAAAATCTTTAACATTTTTGACATTTTTGGAGAAGAAGGCTGCTCATACGCCCCTTTTTAAACGCGCCACATGTCGTGTGCTCCGTGTCACATCCCCAGAAAGAGCCCGGGCTTTTTTTTTTCTTTTAGCGTGAACGTAAATAAATGTCCGTGTGGAAAACATTTTTGGACAAGATGACGACTGTAAGCGTTGCTCTTCTCTCTCTAGTTAGCTCAGCCTGCAGTTGTTGGCGGATTTCACCCGAGCCTTTTCCGACCACCTCGACGAAAAGCACCGGAGGGACTTGTTGCTCCACCACTTTGGACTTTGTTTCTTTAGACCGCCATCGGAGTTTTGCGTGAGTATATCTTTTTTTATCCCCGGTTTCCCTGTCTGTCCGTGTTCTTGGGCTAACTCGCCTAACTCTTACTAGAAAAGCGAGGGAAAGGTTAGCCAAAACTCATATCATGCTACGCGTCGGCTAATGATCCAAACAACTACTAAATAATGAAGTATTTCAAGTAAGGCAGGCGTGTTTTTTGGATGTTAAACATCCATAGACCTGAGGTTTCGTTCTTGACCACCACCCTATATTGTCGGAGGAATATTACCTTAAATTGACGTTTCACTCGTTGAAAAAGTAGTACTCCGCTTTGGAACTAACTCTCATGAAATCAATACAACATCCGTGTTAAGAGGCGCTTTTGTTTGCTATTCTGCGCCTTTTTTCTTTAAGAGAGTTTTCCTTTCCCTGTTTGGGAAGCGCCCGCTAAGCTAAAAGGAAGCCATAGCACAAGTAGGCTGTGTCGCTAAGTTTGAGCATCTACCCTCGCTTCACCCCCATTTGTAAGAGAGATGCCATTTAATTCAAGTGCATTTCATTTCTGTCTACAGCAGTTTAAAGATGACAAATGTATTTCCAAACTTTTTCCACCGAGTGCCGGATAGGCTACTCAAAAATCAAAGGATGCTGGAGGCCACTTTGATATTCTTATATATTAAAAAAACCACACATACTGAAAGTATATTAAGTACATACTTGTACAGATACTTATCATTACATTATTAGTGTAGTTATTACTGTCAGCATTTTCACTTTTTTCGCTTTGCGTTTTGCCTTTTGCACTGTTTTTCCCCATTTTTACAGTTAAAAAAAAAAGTTATTTCTACGATGTGCTGTGGGCCACACATATCCACCAGGCTGAACTTTGGCCAGTCTTGCTTTTACACAGCCCGCATATGTTGCTCTGGCTCAATCCAAGTGTTTTTCTTTTCTTTCAGCACTCACTGTCAATCAAATGTCTATGTTAACATTATTCTACAACACATTTGTACAACTAAAGTTGAATAAGCTCATTAGAAGGGCCTTCAGACTTGTTGAAGCTCCAGGGGCAACAAAATCAACTCTTTGTCATCTGTTTCGATAACAGTCGATAAAAAGTGTTTTAATGGGAACAAAATTGTTTCTGTCAATTCCTCATCTTCCGTGCTCAGATCGCTGCGTAATTCTTAATTCAGAAGGATTATTAAATGAAAAGAAAAGACCCAGCAAATCCATCCATTGGCACAAAACAACTATTATTTCTAGGAAACATTCTGAACTTGGCATAACCCCAAACATGTCACATTATAAATCTGCTCACTGGCAGGAGAAAAAAATGTTAGGGGTTAGAAACGGATGCTTTGTTTTTAGTTTATGCAATTGGGCAACCTGTTGGACCAAACCGTGCATCACATTTGTGCCAGAATAGGTCTATGTCTTTGTTTGGCCGTTATTTGTAATTACCCCTAAACCTATTGTACTGACTGTGTCGTTTAAGTTAGAGCAATGCATTGGTTCAAACTCAATTAAAAAAATGGATACAGGTGGTCATCCGGTTATGGCTTTCGGCGTTACAGCATCCCGTGGTTTTGACAGTGTTCCCCTAAGTTAATGAAAAATGTAATTTTGGTCCGTACTAGACTAGACTCACTTGAGAAATAGTTACACCACATACAGTTACACATACACAGAGGAATTTGCACAAAGGCGTGTGTTACTCATCATACACAGTGTGTGCACCTCTGCAGCTACACGGAGAAAGGGTAACATTGCTTATTTGTTTACTTGTTTCACTCCTGTATGTGATGTAATGCAAGCGTAAGGCAAGCTCTTCTGTGGACAGCGTGTAAATAGAAAGGGAAGTGAAAATGAAGTGGAATTAGACATTATAAAATGTTCAGCGCCGATATCAACATTGACTACATGCTCATTTCAAGCTGCTGAAACGTTGCCATCATTATGAAGGGTAAATATGCTATTCTTTAATATGTGAAAGGATCTTCCACTGTTAAATGGACAATGATAATTGAGCAATGTAGTGTTGAGACTTCCTTCTCCCAATAAGCCTGTCTCTCCTTAATTTTAACTTCCCCAATATGCACGCTAACCACTGGGATAAAAAGAGCCGTTCTGTCTTTTTTATGATTGTTTTGTTAAATTCCACTACTTAATCTTTCTATTCTTGTATTTTTTACACTATATCCTTGATGTCTTCTGTGTAGTGTGAGTGACTTAAATGTTCATTTTGATAAAATATAGGTATAAGGTCCGGCTTACACTAAAAGCTGACGTACATCTCAGTCTAGGAATGGAACTCGTTCATAACCCGTGAGCTACCTTTTTGGATAACGAACTAGTTTTAGACTTTAAGTATTTAAGCCTGCCTTAAATGTACTGGTATCTTTGTCTGTAATGTCGTATACTGTATTTGATATATGCATCGTATATGTGGTTTGTTAGTATTTTGCTTTGGTGGCAGATAATAATTTCCCTTGGTTGCTTTCAGACTGAGTTGCAACTTTTAACTTAAGGTTATGCAGTTTTGACCTTACCGTATGGTGTTTTCACTATTTTTTATACTCTTTTAATAGTGCCCCTAATGGATAAGGGATGGGCCTCCTAAGCCAGGGATTGTGGGTTTGAGTCCCATCTGGGGTGGGAAAAAGTGGTGTGGTTCCCATCCTTGTAGCGCTAGCAGTTAGCTGATGTACTGTGGCAAGGAGTTGCTGTGCTAGATGCTTTTTAAACATTTCCCAGAGGGAGTCACATCCCAAAGGGATCAATAAAGTTAAGTCAATGTCTGGCATTTTATTGGTGTATCAGTGCTACTGATATAAATATGGTCAATGAGTTATAACAATTTCACTTGATTACATTTCTGTTTTTGAGCTGCAGACGGTATTTTGTTTAGTTTGCCTGGGTTAATTTGGTACCTTATTACCTAACCTGTATGGCACACGTGTCAAACATGTGCCCTGAAGGGCCGAGACACTGCAGGTTTTCTCTCCAACCGGTTTCTCTCTGTTTTTAATTGATCAGCTCCTTCCCTCAAATTGAAGGTGGTGTTGATCATTAAAATCACCTGCTTTAGTGACCAACTCTCGGCCCTTTGTGGCATGAGTTTGACACCCCTGCTTGTATAGAAATCTAGCTATCAAGCTCATGACTAGGCATGGGCCTTTATGAGATTCTGACGGTAGGATAACCATGGACAAAAATATTACGGTTTCATGGAATTGTAATTACAGCTCTAAAGTGTGGTATTTTGAAATATCTTTATTGAAAAGAGAAAACAAGTAAAGTCAAAACATTTTTAAAACATATATTTGAACACAAACTTAGTGTATTTATTTAAAATAAAAAATATATTTTAAATAAATAATAAATAAATAAATAAAATGCAGTTCTCAATACAGTCTACCGTGTGCAACTCTGGCCACAAGACAATACATATAATTTATTCATTCATTCATTTTCTATGCCGCTTGTCCTCATTAGGGTCGCGAGTATGCTGGAGCCAATCCCAGCTGACTTTGGGCGGAAGGCGGAGTACACCCTGGACTGGTCGCCAGTCAATCACAGGGCACATATAGATAAACAAACACTCACAATTTAGAGTCGTCAATTAACCTAACATGCATGCTTTTGGAATGAGGGAGGAAACAGGAGTACCAAGAGAAAACCCACGCACGAACAGTGAGAACATGCAAACTCCACACAGAGATTCAAACCCTGAACTTCCTGACTATGAGACCAACATGCTACCCATTCAGCCACCGTGCGGCCCGTTTTTTTGTACTTATTGCGTTTATCATGTTAAACTTTCCCCTTCAATTTGGTAATGAATTAATAAGCAGATTTAAAGGGCATAGGAATGGGATTTTTTCCAAATGTATCTAATGTAGCTTTTAAGATAGTTTTAATGGAAATAAACAATTAGATTAGAAATTAAACAGCCCTTTATCGTGTTTTTACTAAGCAATTTTGATTAAAAGAAACCCTAGCAGACGAACTTGTATTGTCCGACGCACTCGGAATGATCGGGATCGCTCAATAATTTCGGACATGTGACGTCAGATCTGCCACAGACGAATGCGTAGCATACAGGGCACACAATCACAGCGTGCTTTTATTGTGCTTGGAACTTTATTTTCACGTGCTCTTATTCCATTTTGTGAAAAAATGGTTTATTGTGCAGCTCCAAACTGCACAAAAGGTACTCGCCACAATACAAAAGAAAAGGATGGTACGCGGTACTATGCATTTCCAGCTGATCTAACACATTTAAGAGCATCAAATTCCTCCTTCTTTGCCATGACTGGAGAATAGTCAGAACAACACATTGAAATTGTCCCCAATGTTTGTGGAGCACACCGCTTGTCACATTGACCCTTAAAAAGAGACATAAATAAACTGGTAAATGAATATGCTTGGCATGAATAGAAAATCTGCAAGCTTTCAAAAAAGAAGCTAGTAAAAACATGACTGGTACGGATAGCTTATAGATGTTTGTTTTGTTAGGCTAGGACGGCTTAATGAATGATGCACATGTAGCGTATGCGTATGTAAACAAAAAAGATCAGTCATTGTTTCCTCCTCTATTTCTTCCTTCTCCTCATCATTACTGGAAACGTCTTTATCCTCGGGTTCCTGGTGTACGACTGCTTCAAACAAATAAGCTTCAAACTCCAAATGCGACTTGCTATGGACAAAAACATCCTCGAAATCACTGCTTCCTTCATCACTCCATTCCATGGCTGATTCTGACTTGTAGCAGATATGACGTAATCGGCTCGCCCCCTAGCGGTTAAAATACTAATTATGTTCCTGTGGGCGCAAATTCACATTTCAGAATTTTTTAAACGTGCATAACTTTATATATAGGCTTGCTATTACAACCAAATTTTGTAGAATGATTTGAATATGTTTACATATCATACTGAAGAAAAAAAGACATTTAAAAAAACCATTTCTATGCCTTTTAAACCAAAGCCACTGTGAGTGAACAAAAAAGTGATGCTTTAATTGAACCCGTTCAAATGGAAGAATGCCAGACTGGAATAAAAGAAATGTAGGATAATTAGTACAGTACTTATCTATTTATCAGTGCTCATGTGGAACTTTATCAAAATCTAGCCATGCAAAATACAAATTTTGACCCAGATTTAGTATGAAATTAATTAACCAATTAAATATGTATTTCTACGTAGTGGCCGTGCTGGACCTCCACTTTCTCTCATATTGTAGGAACGATATGACGGACAGGGGGCATAGTGGTCAAGGAGTTAGCATATTGGTCACACAGTCAGGAGATCTGGAAGATCTGGGTTCAAATCTCAGCAAGAATGTCTTTACTGGACCGTAATTAAAATTGTACATGCATCCCAGCTGTATGGTGGCCTTACAGTCAGGAGATTGAGGTTTTGAATGTTCATTTCTGTGTGGAGCTAGCATTGATTTTTTAAATTTTGTAAAAAATCTTAATCAGAATTATATATATTTAAGACAAAGCTTTGTTTTGTTATTAGTATTGATATTTTAGTATTTTCTTTTAACTTTTTGATTTATTTTTCTTTTTTTTTGCTATTTTACTGCTTGTTTTTTCAATTTTATTTTTAAAATATGCTGCAGGCCAATAAAAAAGCAAGCTGTGGGATATATATATTTCCCCCATGCTGCACTCTGGACACCACTGCTTCACATTGTCCATCATTGTGAATGTGAATGGTTGTTTCTCTACATATGCCCTGCAACAAGCAGTGCAGTGTCTACCCCTCCTCTCGATCGTTGAAGGATAGGATCCGTCTTACCTGTGACACTAATGAGCACAAACGGTATAGAAAATGCATCCCAACATTTTTATGGTAGCTGTAAGACCCGGAAGTATTTCCCAACAATATGTAAATGTGTCCCATATTTTCCTTGAAATATCAGCATTCAGTTGTTTTTATTGTTATGGAAATTAAAGGTGAGAGACAACTACAAGTGAATCTGACACAACGTCACTAATTGGTTGCAAAATATGTAGCAGGCCACTAGGATCATATCGGTGCTATCTTTGGTCAAAGCATATTTTAAAAAGAGGACACTCCCGCAGGCTCCCATACTGTTTGTGCCCTGAAGTAAACCCTGGTCTACAGTAGAAAGGGAATTTTAGAGTGTGTGCTTCTGCTCAGCAGTTTGAGCAGGGCCCACTGAGGCCAGCCGTGAGTGCCACCAAAAAGGAAAAGCTGGCTCAAAGCCACTGACGTCATCTAAGAAAATCTGTTTCACAAACTGTAGCCATAAATGGTATGCCAGCTACCGGAGGCACTTTGGTTCTGCCAGGCTTTCTTAGTTAGTTAATGCATCACATTTGTTTTTGTTTTTTTTATTGTCATGCAAGTTGAAAATCAGACAGCCTTAGCATCCTTCTGTTAGACTTTTATTCCTACCGAGTCATGTTTAAGTCTTTCAGTCAATCATCATGTGTAAATATAGTTAGTTTTACCTGCAATCTAGTCTTAACCTCACACTTAAAACGTTGTTGTTTAAAAGTTCCTCATCAGACAGCAAAAAAGCAATACTGTATATTTTGCACTATATTCCGTGAATCACCAGATGAGTCACTTTCAGACACCAGTATAAACGTTTGGAGTTGTTAACCGCAATAAAAGCAGGGAGTCTTTACTTCAACAGCTTCCTTTCCAATGAACACAGTGTTTTGTGTAATTATTAGTTTCTATTTAGATATATCCACCTACCATCGCTGGTTACTAATTCTACTTCATCAGTGGTTGCTGTAATGTAATCAGTAGTGACAGAGATAAGGCTGTCTAGCCCAAAGGTGCCCTGGATTCAGAGGAGGCACAGAAACATGCTATATGCAGAATGTATCTTGTAAAATAGTTTAAAAATGTACTTTAGACACGTGGAGGGGCACAACACTTGAGCAGCCAGACCAACAGAGATGGGTATGGTAACTTTTATACTTGTAACTTGTTTACTTCTATTTACTTCCAAGCTAACCACATTTTCATTGCGCCCATATGACAAATAGTTGTATCTACTTATCTGTGCTTGTACTCATTTTTACCACTTTTGAGGAGATTATTTAAGAGGCTTTGCACTGCTTATTTATTTTGTGTTATTGATTGGACTGACGGTTAAGACATCTGTTTTTTTATTGCTATATTTTATATACATAGATAGATCGATGTTTACTGTCATTGCACACAGTATACAACAAAACTTTGTTTGGTGGCTCCACCTCCATTTCTAGCAACTTTAAGACATGTTGCAACTTTGTAGTATACAAGTATATATTAGTAGTATATAAATGTGCACAGTGTATAAAAATACAGATATAAAATATGTAGTGTAAAATATTGATGCCATCAAACAAAAAGATGTTCATTCAGCTAGTCTTTTTTGGTCTGTGTCATGTAGGTTTATTTTATTGTGAGTGAGGAAAGACTATAAACATAGAAAACATTAATATAGACTTCAGAAATTCACCATTCTCACCATTCTATGATGGGAGAGTCACAGTGCAATATTTTCAAAACCTCTGGATTTGGTGACTTGCATTCCTGACTATCATTTTGCACAAAAATACTATCATTAGTGGAAAAATAACGTTTTGGTGGTTACTTAAAAATTAATTAAAATAAATGCTGTGAAACAATGATAATATATATATATTTTTTACCATAGAAATACTTTGCAGTACAATATGTCTGACATATTTGTAGAGTTTATTGTGCCATTTTGATTTGAATATGCCCCTTGAACATTTTTCATTGTGATTTTAATAGTGGGCTTTACTTTTTGTAAATTCTGTACCAAAAAACAAAGAATATGTTGATGGAGGCATGAAATATTCATGTCTGAATTCATGTATGAATTAAAGTATTCATGTCTGCGGAATATTTCAAATGTAGGGCTGATCTGAATGACTTAAGCTATGTTTCTGTCAATATTACTGATTATATTTAGCCTTTTTATTGTTATTGTGACTTAATATTTGATGACCAGTAAAAAGAAAGCAATTGCTTTCTGTCTAGTAGCACCGGTAAACAAGCTGTTGTCTTAAGTGTGATATGACATAACTGCCAATGGAAAAAATTGCAAACATGTATAGGCACAATAATGGCTGTCAACAAGGAAATGCAAATGGTTGCACACACTCATCACAGTGATTTGTTTTTTCATGCCCGTCTGCACATGTCCTGAATGAGCCTGCGGCCAGCGCCCGGTCTGCTCAGCTCTCATAACTGTCACAAGATCCACTATCTGACGGACCTTTATTTACAGCTTTAATTTCCTGAGCTTTATGTGTTCCGCTTGCGCTACACGCCATTGCGGTGTAGGCACACGTTGTCTGGAATGCACTGCATATTTTTGATAGGCAAATATCCTCCAAGCTCCAGTTATATTTGATATTTTAGAGGTACGGTATATTTATTTTTATATCTTCTTTGTTATTACTGGAAGGAGAGGGTGTTTTTAGGTCTTAAGATTACAGTTAAATGTCTCCTTGTGCGATAGTGGAGGATCTTTTTTAACAATGTCTCCTTTTTAGACTGCTGGAGTGCTGATGTTGTCCGGGCCATGTTATTGCTACGTGGTTCTCATTCTGAGGCGAGTAGAGCGAGGGCTGCTTTGACACAAACTGTAAATCAATCCTGTTCCCTGGCAAACAAAGATTGATCCCATTGTGGGCTGATGGGAGTTGGTGGGGTCTTGGCCTGTTTTTTGAGTTGAATGACATGAGACACATAGACCCTAAAATCTCACGCCTAAGAAAGTACTGTATTGTAGACCTTTTAGTGGAGCCTGCAAATTGACATTGTAAATCTGTTTGTCAAGCAAGTAGATTTACTCAAAAGCCCTAATTTTGTAAGATTCCAAAGTCAGTTTTCATGGTCAAAATGGTTTGTACCCCTATGCAAAAGAAGGAAAACCCTACAAGAACAACTGAAATAAGTGGAACCTCACAAAAGTGTTAGTACATAAATATTGCACGTATTGCCACAAAATCTTCAACAAACTGTAAAGCCCGTGTTTGTGATCAAGGAAGATGTAGTCACCCATGCAATTCCAACTGCATATGTAAGATATTTTTTAATGACATGCTTACTTGGTTTTGTGTGTTAGTGTGTTCTGTGCTTTGAGAATGTCAGTTGTGTCTGTTGAATGTCTAAGATGAGCTGGGTGCAAGAAAAAATGTGCTTCTCGCCTTTTTTCCACTCAGAACTTGCACGTTGTCAATTGGAAAACTCTCCTTGCAATAAAGCGGTAAAACACAACGCGGTGAAAATATACTCAGCCTGCCTTAGTCACACACACATAGCCGCACTAGCACGCTAAACTAAGCTAACCCTGCTAGCTTCAATTCACGCTTTGTCAGAGGAGGTTCCGGCATCTTTTGCTGGTGTTTATTGGCATTTCAACATGTTTAGTTCGGGAGGAGGTTGTTTAGTGTTTGTAATGAGATTCCCTCACGATTGAGCCGCCTGCCAGGGAAATGCTTTCCCACACAAACGTTCCTTCTCCTCAAGATGACAGCATTTCGTTGACATTATGTCAATTTCCATGAGAATGTCAATTTCATGATTCCGTCAGCTGAATGTGGAAATCTTAGGGGGTACACAACTGTTTGAAGCTACAATCACTTCTGCAATTACTACAATCAAGCACTTTCTCTAAATCTCAATGAGAATCCTGTACCTGTCGACACGTATTTTGGCCCACTCATCCTGAGCAAATTACCCTAGCCCCAGGGTGCTTTCTCCTGACTGCATGTTTCAGCTCTTTCCACCAATGTTTACAATTGGATTTAAAGAAGGGCTCATAGAAGGCCACTTCAGAATAGTCCAATGTTTGTCATTCTTTAATATTTTGGGTCTTTGTCTTGAGAGACCCATGATTTGCAGCTTAGACCAAACTTTCTGACACCGTGCAACACACACACAGTGCCTTGATGTAATGTCATTGTACACTGCACAGATTAAAGACACACGGTTTCGGGTGCAGCAAAACAGCCTTTGCCGGAACGTGGCTCATTGCAAAAATGAAACAAAACCCAGCAAAAAATAAATAAATAAATAAAATGCAAAGAAATAATGCAAAGAAATAAAAAAAATACAAAATAGAGCAAAAAGGCATAACGTAACTAGAAATATCCAAAATGTTGATACTAATAACTAATAAAAAAAAACCCAGGCTGTCAAATGATTACAAATTTAAAGAGATTAATCAGATTAATTTTTGAAATGAATTAATCATGATTAGTCACTATTTGTAACTAATGTATGTCTGAAATAGGCTCATTCTGACTGTAATTTTTAAAAGGCAGGTTAATGACAGGACAGGATTATTTAAATTTTTAAGTATTAACAGCGCCAAATGAACTAAACATTGAAATCAAGCTAAAGGACCACACGTCTGAAAATCTATTTGCCTATAGCCTTCTTAATAATAACACAGCATTTGAATCATACTTTAGTTGTACTATTATGAGCAATATTGGTTGCGTTCAAAGACATCAGGTTAGATTGACATGTTGTGAGTGTATGTTATAAAACAAACAAGGGCACACGTTTTCACACCACTGCATATATGTATATATATATACAGGGTGATTGAAAAGGATCTCCCTATTTTAAAATACAGTACTTATAATTTACTCGTATGTTGTAATATTTTTTAAAATTTTTTGTGTACTGTATGTTCCATGATTTATGGGCAAGTCTATTCTACCAAACCAACGACTTGAAAGGACAATATGAGAAGTTATGTCTTTTATCCCACAAGAGTTCCTTGTGAAATCAGTTAATGCGATCCCTAGCTTGAGACTATTGGTGAATGCTGGCGCACATATCAAATTTTAAATAAAACTTCATGCAATACACTTTCTTCTCATGTTATTTTCAAACTATTATGTTCATTATCCCTAATTATTACCAAATTATTTTTATATCATATTGTATATTTGCAGCATATAAAATGGATGGATAATATTATATATATTTGGTCTAAAAAAACATCAATTTGTGGGAGAATCAAAATTTCAAAAATGCTTAAAAAAAAGTTAGTCCAATCATATTTTTTCACGTATGTTTAATAAATTTAATGTTAAAATCTCATCACGTCTCGTTCTCGTGGAACCAATCTCGTGCATTGTATTGTCTCATGAGTTGGGTAACACCCCTAGTAGTTTGTTTTTTGTGCAACTTGCAAGCTTGAGGTCAACAGGTCGTTTTGAATTTGATAGAGTTCTTTGAATTCAAATATAACACTGGCCTGTGGAAAATATGCGTGAATAAAGTAAATTCAAAAGGTAATTGCAGAAATATTTGCCTACATTTATTTTGTATTCATTCTCAGCATCTCAAGGTCCTCAGAGATACTTTTTCAAAGAACCTTTTACCACAACTTTTTAATTTGCAGTACCTGTGATTCAGAATGCTCATGTTTGTTTGCACATTGCTCAAAATGAAATACTTTTGACATTGTTATTACAATCATGTCTTTACAACATCTGGAAAATGTTAAGTTTTGAAATTGCATCGCAATTATGATTTTACACATTGCGGCCTTAACTACCGTAGGCCATTATGGGGTTCACAAAAGTCATTCATGGAATCATTACCGCACCTTCTGAGATAACAGCACAAAAGAACTCCACATGAAAAATTACATTTGAGACCTCTCATCTGCTATTTCATTACCTTGCTCAGTCTGATGGTTGAAATGGGTTCTCTTAATTTAAGGAGCTGTAAGTGTAATTTCCCATAATGCCATGGCACAGCTACTATGCTGCTTGGCTACCACTGTCGCTTATTGCATTGATGGCTAATACCTCAGAACCAAGACCATTTCTATGGTGTGCACTCTGAAAAGAGGAAAATATGCAATTATCTGTAAGCCACAAGTGTTTCAATAGGTGACATTCATACCTTCCACTGACTAACACAATTAGTCCCCAGATTCTATGGTACTCATTAAGCGACCCCTGCACTGCCAACTCACAAATAGCTTATAACAGAAGCATCCCATTTATAGGTGCAAAGCAACTAATCTATTGAATGTGGATGTCTTACATTCAAAAGTATTTCTTTGTGCAAGAGCCCAAGTCAACAAAATAAAAATAACAAGACTTGCCATATTTATGATTTTAAGTGTTCAGTACATACTTTAGTTAGATGTTAAAATACTTGCCGTAACAATGTGTTTGGTCACATGCATTTTTGTTTAAAGCAGGATAATGTAAAAAAAAATGCACAGTCAATGTCCTCATAAGTATATTGAGAAAAGGGGCATGAGCTACGAAAGAGCCCATTACAATTTTAATGTGGCTTTGGATAATTGTACAAATCCACATTTTTTTCATTTGGGCCTTAAACAAATGTGGGACAGCCTTACATATGTGACCTCAAATGCTTGTAACTTCATGTCTTTGTCCTGTATCACTGCAAACTAGGGGTGTAAATTGTGATAATAACAACATTTCTTGTTCAGAAACAAAATGTCTCATGGTAACTAAGCCTGGGATGATAATAATAAAACAATAACAGTCTTTATTAACGCCCGTAAATGCGATTGATATCGTGCTTCTGTGCATGCACATCACTTTCCAGACACTTTGCGTTCACATAACAAGTCACATTTGTTTGATAATGTGAACGACCACATAAAATCCGAATTCCCTGTATTCCCTGCAGTGTGAACGTAGCCAGAAAGGCAGAAAGACGTTTTATTCTGTACATTGGTTTCAGCAGTTTGGTGCTTTTGTTCTTTAGAACAACGGCATGGAAGGAGTGAGCCCTTTTTGACAGTCACACAGTCTCTTTATCTTGGTGGTTGAAGGAGGAGCTGCTATCAGACGCACAGAGTGCAGAACAGTATAACATAGTACAAATTAAATTAGATTGCAATATATTGTCATATTGCAATCTAATTAAATTTGTACTATTTATGTAGATTTTGTACTATAAACCTAGATTGCAATATTTTGTGATATAGGCCACACGGTGGCTGACTGGGTAGCACGTTGGCCTCAAAGTCTGGAGGTTCAGGGTTCGAATCTCTGTGTGGAGTTTTCATGTTCTCCCCGTGCGTGTGTGGGTTTTCTCCCAGGTACTCCGATTTCCTCACACATTCCAAAAACGAGCATGTTAGGTTAATTGGCGACTTTAAATTGTCCATTAGAGGACAATTTAGAGTCGTATGTTTGCCCTGCGATTGGCTGGCGACCAGTCCGGGGTGTACCCCGCCTCTCGCCCAAAGTCAGCTGGGATAGGCTCCAGCACACTCGCGACCCTAATGAGGATAAACAGCTTAGAAAATGATTGAATATTGTCATATTTTTTCATTGTAATTTTCTGAAAATTAATGTTAAAATCTCGTCTTGTTCTTGTAGACCCAAGCTCAAGTATCGTCTCACGTTGTCTCAAGACACCTCTTCTGCAAACACCCCTGGCACTCCTCATAATTCCACGACATTGCACATTAAATATCTAAAGACATTTTCACAACAAGGAATGAATGGGAAAAGGAATAGACAAATTTTTTTAAAATAAGTTTCTAAACATATTTCTATATATACTCTATCTAGTTGTCTTGCTTTTGACTAAAAGTAATACACTCAATTTTGTAGAAATGTATGTATTTTGGTGTTAGTTGCAATATCTTTGGCATTTTCTTTACACATCTTTTGATCTTCTACATACTGAATGGTCAGCCATGTTAAGTACATTAACAAGCCTCATAATGATAATGCCACTAGAACGATAGTGGCGGTACTTCACAACCGCACAGTGTTGACTTTTAACACTCGACCATTTTATCACATTATATTATAATTTAACTTAAAAAAAACAACAATTTGATATTTCCAAAGTGATTCTTGTTCATGTCTGTATTGTGATACGGATCTAAATCCTGAAATCTTGTCATGGGTTTATTACACTGGTGTGCTACACAATTACACCCTCACATGACAAGAACAGAAAGTACCTGTGAAAGAAAAATGACAGAAAGGACCAAGTAGGTAGATTTTAAATTGGTGTATTCCCGATCCTCAAGGATTACAAAGAAGACCCGGTTCCTCTTCATTGTCCAACCCAATAGCGCCATATACCTCAATATCTCAGGACATCAATGTTGCTCTGTTGTTGTGCCTTGCTGCTCTATAGAAACTGCACAGAGGCAGCAAGAACTAGCACAGAATGTCGCACTGCAACTGTATGAAAGTATTATCTGTATTATTCGTGTAAAAAACTAAGGGAGAATGGTGGTTTGATCATTTTCAGAGCATGTAGGAGCAGTGACATGTAGTGATATTTATGGCTGGTGAGGCACTGACTCTTTTGGAGCTATTTTTGCCCTATTTTTTGTATAAACTGAATTATTTGTGTTCTTTATTTGTACAGTATATGAAGTACATGCAGCCTTTCCCTCTTTGGGAATGTTTCAAGATGTATATGTATTAAAGTGAATTTATATCCTACAAACATTTCATCTTGTCTTAAAGCTTCAATCCATGGGTTTGAAAGGCTTTAAGGTGGACTTCACTGGTAGTAGTCGTATGTTCGATGTGGTTCAAGACTCAGTATAAATTTGATACAAAATTGACGAGGAAGAAGCAATCTAGCTAAAAAAAAACCATGTATACAAATGAAAAATTGCATTTTCAGGGACCTCCCCATGGACTCCTAACAAAGCACTCACACACAGTGTTAGATTTTACTGTCGCTTTAATAAAGGGATTGTTTGATTGATTGATTGAGTCCTACCTTCTCCAGGAAAAGTTGTGGTACTTTGTTGCAAAACTGATCACTTTTTGGTGAGTTTGGGTATATGAGCTTCCATCGTGGCAGTCAAAATCATCCATTCATTCAGCAGAGCATAAAGTATATCGAATGCATTTTGATTCAATTGCATTGTTCCCCCTGCGACTCAAATGGGGATAAGTGGCTTTAAAAATGGATGGATGAATGGATGGATGTTCCCTTCTGCTAGCTAGTGCTATCAGAAAAAAGAACCAAACAAAACTGTAACGCTGGCTTTTCCTCTGTGGAAGGATGTCAGTTACAAGTAAAGTTACAAGCAAGGTATTTTATCATTTTAGTCTTTCTTCCACACGGAAACGGCCTTCTCTGTGCCCTGAAACTGTATTTTGTGAAAGCGGCTTCCATAGGGGGACAATCTGAAAATGCCGGCTGGTCGTTTCTGTGTAGACAAGCCAACCCACTTCTTTCTGAAAAGAATGAATTCACATGACCACAACTGAGCTTCGACGACAAGTCAACATAATATCTGAATATTTTACCCTCAAACTCCAAAATGACTTTCAAAAGTAATTCTACTTTATTGTAAGGCTAGATGAGCCTTGGAAAGCAGAATACATTGGACTTATGCAAATGCATTCTTTCTTCTTCTGTAGTTTTGGTGTCACGTGGCTCTGTCTATGCTTCTGTTCACAGCTCCACATATGAGGGAATACACCACTATCTGTATCTATTCACCCATCTAAAACTGTATCTGTATACATAGCTGTACTTGGAGTGGACGGGGTGTAAACCCGAAATGGGCAGGGCTTAAATCTGTACATTATTAAGTATGAATTTGACATTAAATTATTTACAGATCACCCTCAAAATTGACATTCAGATTCTGTGTGTGTGTCTACGTGATTTTTAAGACCTGATTATTTAACTATTAATGATCTGTGTGAAGTTGGTGATTAATGCAAATATCTAGTGATGGCAAACAGGGAGTAGAAGCAATCAGATAAGAAAAAAAATGCAGGCAGTGACCGACGCAACACGAGCTGTTTACAGCCCTGTCTTGTCAAATGCACCGCGTACGTTACGAACAAGTTTACCAAGTAACTTTAGATACAAGCTGAGCTGAGGAAAACCTAAAAAAAAAACATCTGGAGTGGAGGCAGTGACCAATGCGAGACGAGCCGTCTTGTCTTGTCAAATACTTTTACTGAAACAAAGAAGTTATATAAATATATGATATATCTATTATATATCATATAGTATATATATTATATATAAAATATATCTATTTCATATTAAAGGAAATGGAGAATGTGAGCTGGACAACAATTACAAAACCCTCCCAACATACTTTTAAAATACCTTTACACAGTCTTAAACCATTTGTAAAACTAAAATTACTTTTACCTCATTAATTAATTTTCTTTATCCTCATTAGGGTCGCGGGTATGCTGGAGCTTATCCCAGCTTACTTTGGGCGGTAGGCGGGGTACACAACAAAACATAATCGTTTTTAATTAAAAAAGATTAAAATTGGAAAAAAATATAAGACGTATCTCCTCAGAAACCCACGATATAAAGAGAAGTCCGCAATATAGATTTTACATGTAATATATTTTTTAATCCGCGATGTATCGGGGCGCGATAGGTGAACCGCGATCTGGAGAGCGATTACTGTACAGTTCAATGGATCAATTTTAATATTTATTTTTTGTTATTACTGTATTAGTTTGTTTTTTTTGCTTCCTCTGACTGCACATCACTGTGTGTGAGCTGTAAGTTACCTACAGTCTAGTAGTAGTAGACTTCTTTGTTGAATGTTTTGGAACAACATTTTTGTAAAAGTTTCTCCTTTGTTGTTGTTAATAACGGTCTGACCGGATGCGGACTAAAAAAGTATTATATTCAGTAATTCAATTATTAAGTATTTTTTCAGCATCAGCAGACAGAATTCAGTAAAAGCACTCTCCATTCAAAGTCATACCGTTTTCCCCTGTAAACAGCTTGCACCCTTACCTTCTTTGTGGACTGTCTTACTAAAAGAAACATTGTACTATTCCCACTTAAAGGGTGATTAAGTAAAAAGAATCAAACCCGTTCAAGAGTTGTTGGAAGTAGAACATTGTCTAACGTATCAGAGCATTAGCTGTTGGACTGTTGACATAAACATAGCTTAATATTTAATGCAGTAATTTTATTTGGACTGTACAAGTAAGTCATACGTAAGTAAAGTGACACATTATGATAGCTCATGTGGACAAGTCAGTCAGCCCCCCTCACAAGTTAAAGCAATACATCAAAAATTCAGCCGCAACACACTGGACTGAGACGGGTGCTTTTGCTGCCACCGTGTCAAGATAGACATTCTTTTATGGCCTTGGATTTTCATTTTACTGGTGTCAGTAAGCTATAACAGTACAGTATTTGTGTTGTGATAGGCAACTGACAGAATTCATTGTAGCATACGATACGAAACAATGTCTACAATGTCATGCATTATTACAGCTGTCATTGTGGGCAAGATGATGTACAGGTGGTAGTTGCGGTTGAAAAACAAATCATGTGGATGATAAACAGCTTTTGTTTTTGGAAGAATCAATTTGTTGCCCAGACATAGCCTGATGTTCTGTTTCATAATTTGTTTGTGCACAGTGTATTTTAACTCAATTGTTTACTGCATGTCCCCTTATTTAAGGTAGTTAAGTCCATAAGAGATTCCAAACCCAGTCATTACACTATACATTATACTGTATGTGGGTATATCTGAATGACATCTTTTGGTTTGATTTATTATATTGATTTATTTTCCAGGTTTCTCCTTAGTCTGCTCCAAGCATCCGCTTGGAGAGCCCAACTGCCAAAATTGATCCCAGCAGTTGGAGCGGCAGCGAGAGCCCTGCCGAGGACATGGAGAGGATGAGTGACTCGGCAGACAAGCCTGTGGACAATGATGCAGAGGGAGTGTGGAGTCCTGACATCGAACAGAGCTTTCAGGAGGCCTTGGCCATCTACCCTCCCTGTGGACGTCGGAAGATCATCCTGTCAGATGAGGGGAAGATGTATGGTGAGTACAAGTATGGCATGCATTCTTTTTCTTATGTATTGTTTTGGTATTATTCAGAAGAATTACAAGGAAACAAACTGCCCATTTCGTAAAGATCATTTGTAAAGTAATTAGATGATAGGGAAAATTTAAGGCTTTTTTGACATCACTATGGCTGGTGGGAGTTGATCAGTTTTATAAAACGATCCACTGTCGTCATCCAAGCCTTGACCATCTCATTGTAACAAAAATATACTCAACTTAAACATGTACACCAACAAGAAGCTATCTTTTCCCCTGTGATTATCAGAAAATAAATGCATACAAAGTACCACCACAGTATTTCATTTTCTGCCTCTGCTCCCTTTCATCACCAATTAAACGAGCAAAGCCTTAACTATCAATATCTTAAAATATGGAATTCATAGTGTATGTTTGCATTAGAGAAATACACAGTATTTGAGTGTTAGTTGGAGGTCTGTTTTAGAGTTTATTGAAAGGATAGCTGTACTTTTATTAATTTTGTTTGGAAAGTAAAGGTGCAACAATACATCAGTAAATGTATATTATTGCGATTGTTGTAAATGTAAAAAATATATTTAAATGAGAAAAAAATCTGAATCAACAAACTAAAGTAACATATCGATATCAGTGGCTGTACATGACAGTCAATCTCAAAATATCACGTGGAAGCCGCGCAGATGTTGAAGTGCAAGTTTTTAACTAAAGCAGCCTGAACTATTAGTCACTGGCAGATGGTTCTGTGGCTGCCACCAGCTGTGCCCCCTATCCTCCCTCCTCTACCCAATCCCTGGCTGGATGATGTCATGGAAAGAAGGAATATTTTCTTTTGGAGGATTTGGACTGTCTCACAGCCTGTCAGTGTCAAGTGAAGGCAGAAAGCTCTACAGAGCATTCATTTGCAGCTACCATGTGACCCCATCAGCCAAACATAATGTAAATGTAGGAGTTGCAATGAAGCCCATCGGTTGCTATTTGAAGAGAGGTTTATTGATGGAAATTGCTTAAAGCCTAACATGTTTTTTGTTTTGGGGATTTTTGATCTCACACAAATGTTTTTGAATGTAATATGAGTGTAGAATGTATGACAAAGGTTGCAATTCAACAGTGCCCAAAAGCGGGGCAATGTGTCAGTTCAGTGCGTTGCTCAAAAGGCAAAGTTTCCCCAAGCTTTTGCAGGTCAAGACCCAAATTGGAAGTTTGGTTCATCTCCAGCACCAAAACTTAAAACCAAATTTATACAATGTTTTGCACACCAACACTCTGTACATATAAATTAATTATGAAGGACACGATACGTTAATTTATCACAATAAATGAAAAAGCTGTTTTCTTAGAAAGTATGTGGCTGCCTGACAAACAATAAAATTCCACAATTGATGGCCCAATAACAACTGGCCTTTGTTTTTTTTTTTGTTTTTTTAGTCAAGGGTACTTGTCTTCTTCCCACTCCTTTTACAGCCAGTTTCTTTTCTTTTTTTTGATTATATGTGTACTTTGACTCTGTTCTGTACATGTGCCCTATATGTGTATTTTATATTTATTTTCATTGCTGTGCCCATTGTGGGCGCAATATTTGCCGAATGTGTTAATGTAAAGCTCGAAATAAAAATCTACAGTATCTATCTAAGCAAGGGTACTTAATAGCGCTACACCAAAATTGCACTCCTCAAGCCAGTTTATGTACTGTACCATTGCTGCCCCAAACACAAACTAAAAAATATACACAAGCTAATGATGTTGCTACACACATTCACTGTAGCTTTCAATCTACAACTGGGGCTATTTTTGTTTGTTTCATCAGTGTCTGACTTCACAAATGCCCTGATGTGGAATTCCCACAAACATGCTCCAAAATGTATATTATCAATTTTACTTCCTGTTGTCGTAAAAATTTGCTTTTTTAATACAGTATAATCTACCTTCTCAATGAAGGTCTGAAATCATAATGGAGTACTATCATCTATAAGTTGTTCCTTTGTTAATATGGCAAAGTAAATGAGGTAAATGGCAGGACTTGTTTAGAATGCCATTGGAAATTACAGGTATTAGTAACCACTGAAATGTTTGTGGCACTAAAGATGGGTGTTTTTTTGTTGGAGAAATGTCCCTGTGAACCATGCTGGGTCTGAGATGGTGCTTTAATCTAGGTTCATAGGGTTTCGAGGGAGTCACACAACCACTCATGGCATCTGAGATGAAAGTTGCCTACAAGAAGACTAGTATTTTGTAGTTGAAACTCTAGGGATAGCAGCATGTTTCAAACGCAGAGCTCATCTCAAGAGGAGTCACCCTGAGTGCCCTTAAGCCCTTTGTCATCCAGGGCCAGCACAGTTAATTAGCAACAGTCTCTATAGCAACCCTGTTGCAGTGCACACAATTTCTAATTTTTGCTTCTTAGCTTAATGTGGTGTTTACCTGAAGTGATTCACATATACGGGGATTTGTGTTGACCGGAAAAACGCCCTTTCTCTGAGGCTGATTGTAACTGGGGTGGCAGATGCTACATCTACAACGAGTAGATGATCTTTGCCATGGCAAGATTTATTTAGAAGAATATTTCAAAAAATCAAGAGAAATAAGGGGCACTGGCCCAAGCCTAAGCACTTGCACAGTTCACCTGCTGTGCTAGACCGCATTCATTTATTCCAGAAATAGAGCCGATAAATGAAACAACACGCTTCACACAAATTGTATGTTTATTCATCCAGTTATATATTTGTACTTGCAAGATCATTGACATGGATGCCTTATGTGTTACTGTTGGCAAAAACTAACAGAAGATTTCTCTTCTTTCCATATACAAATGAATGTTAGATACTGTATACTGTACAGCCATATTGTGTTTTTCTTAGTTGTCTATCAACATTTGTATCTGGCAGTTGATCTAACATATTATGCAATACAGCTATATTTTTTATACGTATCACTGTCAATGTACAATGTTCAAAAGGCAATTAAAAAAACGTATATAATTTAATGTGCCTATTGTTCATTTTAGGCACGCGGCCAGACTGATGTGTCTATGCATGTTTGTCTTTTATTGTTAAGATAAAACACTGATCACCCCCCCCCCCCAATCTGGCCAGTGATCCGACCCAGACCCCTCCTGTGGGAACTAAGTGGCACTTGCTTTGCAGAGATGCTAAGAATGAGTTGCAAATAATGAGTAGACCTGGCTTGGCCCTGATGGCCCAGTTCTTTGCTCCTGTGGGGCTTGTATCACCAGGCCGAGAATGCTCTGAGACAGAGCGTGCAGACCTGATCCTCCCTGCTGGGGAGATAATTGGGAATTCTGGGATCAGCTCAGGCTCCTCGAGTCACCTGCATTCACTCAGAATGGCGTGTGAGAAACTTCATTGTTGGAGAGGCATCACCCTCCTCTTGAGTAATATCTCATTGGTTCCCTCACCATCAATCTAAGACTATCTTGTTTTCACGCACATATTTGTATGTTTTTCTTAAAAGTTAACATTAACTGCAAAGTCGCATTGCTTTTCAGCCTGACAGAAATGTTTTCAAACATATAGGGTTTAAAAAGACATTCATCATAAGATAAGCAACAAGGATTGCCTGTTTGACAATAAAACTAAATCCATTTTTTCTTTGGGTGCATGATAATTATTGGGTCAACATTAGGGAATTATGACATAATTCCAATAAATCCATTAACATTCAAGATAACTGAAAATTAAAAAAAACACTCCAATTGGCTCAAGATCACCCGAACTGTGCAGAAAATCAAGCACTCCTTTCTCTGAGCTTACAGAAAACCTTCTAAACCACCTTAAACGCCAGAACCGCAGCATTTGGCAAGTGCAAAAGTTTTGCTAGAGACCTCCGTGGCCTCACACTGGCTGCTCGGAGTGTGTGCCCAAATACAGTACACCTCGCATGAAAAACTTCAGCTGGCTCATCCTGTGCTGTACGCTGGTTTTCCTGAGCTCCGTAGCAGTACACTAGCTGCTCGAAGCACTTTGCTGGGCCACAGCAGGTGGCTCCCTCCTCCAACATGAGACATTGACTACTACTGAGACATATTCATTGATATTACATAAAACAGTTTTAGAAACGGCATATTTACACTGAACATGTCTATTTATTTGCAGAAAATTGTGCACGTTTTTCTGTGTGCTCTGTTTCCATTGCCATTTTTAGCTCCATTCAATTTTCCTTCATGATTTTGTGTCTTTTTAAATAAGCACTATATATCTGTTATCTGCTATTATATCAATATGTATATATCTATATATCTGTATAAACCTTACCCACTAAATATAGAGAGGAAAAAACTGATTTGTACTAGGGCTATCAAATGATTACAAAGTGTAATAAAATTAATCAGAATTTTTAAATGAATTAATCATGATTAATCACCATTTTAAACAGTGTGTTAAATATGCCCATTATTACTGTATTTTATGAACAAAAAGAACAAAGATAATTAGACACCATTACAAATATTTTAATGTATTAATAGCTCCAAATGAACTGAAAATGTAACTCAAGCTAAAAGATACAACATGTTTGATGTATTTGCCTAACACTCTTTAATAGTAGCACAAGATTTGATTCACACGTTAATAGTGTTTAAGAGACATGAAGAGTTGCGTTCAAAGACACCAAGTAATTTGAGTTGAATTCAAATATTTTGAGTGTAGATGTATTATCTGGGATTTCCGAGCAGTTTCATTAGTGGGTGATTCATTTATCCACTTATTGTTAATTATCAGATTATTGTCCGTGAATGCATTTCATGGTGTTACTGACAAGGAGGAAGTTTTGTTACAAGGAGGATTAGGGAAATGTCTAAGATTTGCAAAAACCTATAGCAGGGGTCTCAAACTCATGCCTTGGAGGGCCGAGACGCTGCAGGTTTTCTTTCCAGCCGGTCACTACCGCGGGTGATTTCAATGAACAACACCTCCATCAATTTGCTTTAGTGACCGCCTGGAAAGAAAACCTGCAGTGTCTCAGCCCTCCATGGCATGAGTTTGAGACCCCTGACATAGAGTGTTAAAATTGCACTGCTGCTGATGTGTGAAGTTATGAAAGAGATACAGTATGCTTACATATGGAGTCAAAACACAGGTGTGTGGTTTAAAATGAAACGCATGTGTTAATTATGCTAAACATTTGTTTGTAAGTAAATAAATAAAATTGTTACAGCCGTTAACATGCTATTTTTGACAGCCCTAATTTCTCTATATATTTAAACCACACAGGACTGTAAGCCGCTGGTGTCCACATCATAAAATGGGATATTTAGTGCACAGAAAGAATATATTTTTTAATTTTAACACAATAAGTGTTTTTTCCCAAACAGTGGTGCAACACAGCTATTTTAATAATATATATGTATATATATGTAATATGTAATACAGATAACAGTAGCCTACCAGAAAAGTAATTAGTTCCCGTCCTCTTGTGTAGGGGAAGGGTTTGTCACTGCACATGTACAGAATGTGTCTATATCCCAGTGTCTAGAGCGTGTGCATGTGTTTTATTAATTGAAAACTGGAGAGTAGTAAAGTAGTAGTTTTGAAGTATACGAGATGTCACGACATTAGAACATGACCACATATTAGCCGCACCGTTGTATAAGCCGCAGAGTTCAAAGTTTGACAAAAGGTGGCACATTATACGCTGCAAATTACAGTCATTAAACTTGGCAGCAACATGTATGTCTAGTTAAAAGACCTGCATGATTTATTTTATAGTTCTTAAATACTTAAAATTTTATAGTGCTTAAAATAGTGCTTAAATACGTAGTAGTACTGTTCCCGACTTCCATGCAATGTTGAAGAGGCGTGTCCGCCAAGACAGTCCTCCAACAACATAGCCTTGAGAAATTCAGGGCGAACCTCGTCCACCCCCGGAGCCTTGTTTTAACTACCCCAAGTACCTCAGCCACAGTGATAGAACTGTCCTGTAACGTTTCCTCAGACTCTGCTTCCTCTACGGAAGGTATGTCAGTGGGATTGAGAAGGGCCTCAAAGTATTCCTTCAACCGACCAACTATATCCTCAGTTGAGGTCAGCAAGCCCCCGTCCGCACTGTAAACAGTGTGAACTGGGGACCGCTTCCCCTTTCTGAGGTGTCGAACGGTTTGCCAGAACCTCTTTAAGGGCCGACCGATAGTATCAGTATCCCGGTCCTCCCTTGAGATGCAGGCGAAGCTCTGCTGGAGATGAGAGTTGAAGACTCGACAAACGGGAGACTCTGCCACATGTTCCCAGCAGACTCTCACTACACATTTGGGTCTACCAGGTCTGTCCGGCATCCTTCCCCACCATCTAATCCAACTTATTACCAGGTGGTGGTCAGTTGACAGCTCAGCCCCTCTCGCACGACCAGAACATGCGGACGCAGGTCTGATGAAAGTTGATCATTGCATTTGACCTGCGACCTAGGGTGTCCTGGTGCCAAGTGCACTTATGGACATCCTTATGTTCGAACATGGTGTTTGTTATGGACAAACTGTGGTTCGCACAGAACAACACACCACACAAGTTCAAATCAGGGACTCCGTTCCTCCCAACCACGACCCTCCAAGTTACACTGCCATTGCCCACATGGGCTTAGAAGTCTCCCAGTAGAACTATGGAGTCACCAGCTGGGTTGCTCTACAGAACCCCTCTGATAGACTACAATAAGGCTGGGTACTCTGAACTGCCATTTGGTGCGTATGCACAAACCACAGTCAGGACCCTTTCCCCAGCCCGAAGGCGTAGGGAAATAACCCTCTCGTTCACCGGGGATGACTCCATCACAGAGGCACCAAGCCAGGGGGCTATTAATAAGTCCACCCCAGCTCGCCGCCTCTCCCCTGCAGAAAATCCAGAGTAGAACAAGGTCCAGCCCATCTCAAAGAATTTGGTTCCAGAGCCCAAACTGTGGGTTGAGGTGAGTCCGACTATATCTAGTCGGAATGTCTCTGCCTCTTCCACAAGATCGGGCTCCTTGCCCACCAGAGAAGTGACATTCCATGTCCCAAGTACCAGATTTGGCCGCCGATGACCAGGTCGCCCAGACACCCGCCCTCGACCACTGCCCAAATCGCATGGCACCGGACCCTTATGCTTGCCCCTGCAGGTGGTGGGTCTGCGGGGGGAGCTCACCGGGGCCTCACCCTGGCTCCAGGGTGAGGGTGAGGATTTCACGCCAAAAAAATGTGGATCGGGACATCCCTACTTAATAGCAGTCTGTTAGGGATCAGATCTGTGCTTCCAATTTTCATATCAGATCATGACGCCTGTACATTCCCAGTCTTCCAGCTGTAATAAAGCAAGAAGCTCTGTGTAGAAGCAGCACTGTTGCTCACTGGGCTTCCAAGATGGCTTTTTTGGAATAATTGAGACAGATTATGTGTGGAATTTTAAGTATTATGTAGTTCCGATTTAGATTAGTTTATTTGTAGGGGACCATGCAATTTCATAAAACACATGAGTATAATACATAAACATTGAAAAATCCAGATTTAACCAATAAGCTATTTTTTTCTGTAGTGCCGATTAGTTATATAGTAGTTGAAATGGCAAAAAAATCATTGAATGTAGACGATTTTTGCTGCCTCAGTAAACATCACAGTTTGGATTGATTGAAGATTTTCAAGATTAAGCTTGATTTTTTTTAGATTTCTTTTTTACACATTTTGTTGACATAAACTCTGAATGAAAAGTTCGAATCTCTCACTAATCCAAGATAATTACATTTTGATTTTTAATTGATAGTTTTTTACCGGCAACACATATTGCAGGGTCATTAGAACTAAAGCCAGACCGATTATCAGTGGGCCTGGTATGATGTATCTTTGATTAATCAACATTGGTGAATATGTAACTTATATATTAACTTTTTTTGCTGCGCGGATATTCTGTTCCATTCATGTGTGTGTCTCTATGCTGATCCCTACCCGAGTACCTGTTACAGTGTAGTCTACTCCCTTATACAGTATTAAGTCTAGTAACGTGATGTGTCTTTTGATTATCTTTTTTTGTAGTCAACTTGTTTTTCACATTTTAATGTTTGTGTCAGCATTTGTTTTTGAGCTGTTTGCAAATACTCAGTGGCAGCAGATGGAAATTTTCAATAGATAGTAAATATAACTAGTTTATATTGGTAAGATGTTTTTGTGAAAAAACATTTATAAACTCATAATGCATTGATTTAAAAACACCTCACATTACCCAATGTATTATCACTTTCAGCCCAAAGCAGCCACTGGTTTTTATTTTAAGATGGTCACATATGGTATCAAATTCTAGGCTAAACACCAAAATGCACTAAATGTATATATTTTAATTTTAGTGGCAGAGGGAAAGAGTAAGGCCACTGCAAAAGACTCAACAGGCGTTTGATGCAACCTTTGCAGTGCACAAGTTAGCCAGGACACAAAGTGACATGTCCTTATGCTGACAGTGTTATTAATTAAAGTTCTTTCTTTTAACTTAGTAGTCTTCTTCTTCTTTGTGTTGAATCGTGGTTTGGGTTTTATTAGAATTTATGTTCATGTACAGTATGTAGGTCCTGTCAATACATTTGAATATGACCAAAATTTATTTTGGTAATTTCATTCAAAAAGTGAATGAG
The DNA here is from genome assembly GCA_024372805.1 of Oostethus manadensis. NCBI lineage: Eukaryota > Metazoa > Chordata > Actinopteri > Syngnathiformes > Syngnathidae > Oostethus > Oostethus manadensis. Next base: position 1,988,286 of record QODF01000061.1, read on the forward strand.
GTACAAATAATACATACATTTACTACACACAGACTGATATATTTCATGTTTATTTATTTTAATGTTGATTATTATGACTGCAAACTAATGAAAATCCCAAATTCAGTATCTATGAAAATTAGAATATTACTTATGACCAGTGACATTCAGTGAGGTTCATGGTTGGTGAGACACTGACTATAAAAGGAGTCAGATATACAAACATAAACCCAAAATAGAAGATAAGCCTATACTTCAATGTTGACCTTAATTCAAACAATTAGGTGTTTTTAAATTTTTTAGACGTTTCAATCAGATCCACACTGTTCAACAATAAGGCCACTTATTGGTAAACAGAATATTTAATATCAAGTCATAAGTCAAATTCATATTTTTATTTTTTTGCTGATTTTTTTTTTAAATAAATTGCATTTGGTCTTACCTTCTCTTTATAATGAAGTCCATGCGCCTGTCCTTTAGTTTTGATATGTAATCCTCTATTTTGTTGGGAATTAAATGCGAGGGAACTAAGCTAATGTTACATGCTGTTTTTTGTTTTTTTACGAGCGTCTTCTTCTACACATTACTGCTATCCTCCCAGCATAGCTGTGTAAGCAAATGCATGGAGATCAGTCTGGAGCTCCATGACGCTCAACTCTGCTACATGCTGGTGTGGCACGGTACATACCAGACTCCACTGTGCACTTTTAATGTAATTTCTGGTTGATAAGAAAGACTAAATGTCACACACTTTCATGAAATATATTAGACAGTCTGTTAAAGTCAGTATGTGGAGTACATGTGTGGAAAAAATGCAATGAGGAAACACCAATGTCTCCTGTGTGAAGCCACGGACCAATCACAGCCTGCCTGAATGGATGTGGGCGTGGTCGCTTGAAGCACCATGAGAGCAAAAACTCAACTTGACTCTTGTAGCTGTGCTTCCTTTGCATTTGAACAGTAAATATGGAAATTCAGCTATTTTACTGATGAAATTATTGCAAATATTGGATTCAAAAAGAAAATCATTGAAAAGCACAGACCATTGAACTAAAATGGAAAAATTCAATGGAATCATAATTTTTTTTACTATTCGGTATTCACATGCAGTGGGGAGTGGTGAGGCTCTGCCTCACTTGCCGACCCTGACCGCACGTTACTGCTTGTGACCAATACATTTTTTTTTTAGAAACGCTGAAAAGTATCAACATAAAAAGTATGAACATGTAAAACACTCACTTGTATAATTGGTCAGGGGTCCTTTTACCTGAATTACTGCAGCTGGCATGGAGTCGATAAGTCTGTGGCACTCCTTAGGTGTTATGAGAGCCCAGGTTGCTCTGATAGTGCCCTTCAACTCTTCTGCATTGTTTGGTCTGGCGTATCGCATTTTTCGATTGGCAATACTTAAGAGATTTTCTATGGGGTTGAGGTCAGGGAAGTTTGTTGGCCGATTAAGGACAGGAATACCATGGTCCTTAAACCAGGTACTGGTAGTTTTGGCACTGTGTGCAGGTGCCAAGTCCTGAAAATGAAATCTGCAACTCCATAAAGTTGGTCAGGAGCAGGAAGCATGAAGTGCTCTAAACCTTCCGGGTAGATGGCTGCACTGACATTGGACCTCAGAAAACACAGTGGACCAACACCAGCAGATGACATGGCACACCAAACCATCACTGACTGTCGAAATTTTACATTACTTTACATTTATTGGCTAATATATGAGATATTGGCTTTTTTCAGCCCCCAGTATTGGTATCGGCATATGCCCCAAAAATCCCATATCAGTCGAATTCTAATTAGATCCGCTATTTGTTTTGCTAAAAAACATGCTGACTGTTTTCAAAACATTGCAAGCAGCATTCCTGCATCCATATTGTAACTTCACTTATTTGAGCTGATAATGAAATAACCAAAACGTTTGGTCAATTTATCAATTGATCCTTTTGCCTATTCATGTTAAATTTTTCTCTTTGTTCATTCAGATCTTGTCAACACTTTCACGGTAAAATGTTGGGCACATTGTTTTAAGTTTTATATTTATTTTAACCTATTTGTAGATACAGTACATGTGAGTTTTCATTTGGGAGTATTAGTTGTTTGACGGTTGTTTGCTCCGGGTGTTGGATATCAAGCCACTGCCTGTCTGAATCAGTATGTGGGGTGTGTCCCAGCTGTGAGGTCTGTGTGTGGGGCCCTTGGAGCCAGGCTTCTGGTTTCAGGTTGCATGTTCCCAGTTGGCTGCTTTTGTTTGACTACAACACAGCAAGTCCTCTTAAAGACGCAGTGTCACTTTCATGCGCCACTCAAGAAATGACAAGTCTCTTGCTGATTACATCATATTCCATTGATGAAACACTTTTATTCTGATGAGATCATCTCAAACTGCAGGGACCATTTTGTGTAATCAGCATATGAATGGTATTTGAATGCTAGAGTTATTCTCTCGGCTTGAGCACAGAGACTACACAACTTAGCTAACAGTCTGCCATCTATTCCTTATGCTATGTGATGACAAGTAACAAGTGTCTCTCAACACTGCACAGAATTTCTGTCAACAAAGGAACCACAGACACCAAATAATTATATGCCATGCTACTTGCTTTAGCATTATATCTTCTTTTACAAGATAGTTTATTATTGTATCTCCAATGCTGCTTCTATCTATCTATCCTTCTACATCTATCATGTTTCTCTTATTATAACTTTACAGACAACTCCTACATTCTGTGCTCAAGATCACAAGACAAGTTGAAATTCATTATCATGGCCTCAAAGTTTGACTTTTTGTTTAGACATAGTAGTTGCAGTCAGCATGTCTTCCTTTGTGCTCGGATACACAATTGATCCTGAGAGATTGCAACTATTGATTTGACTCAGTGTCTTGCTTTGTTGTGGAAAAGGGGAAGGTGCAACTTCCTGACTGTTAGTACCGTGTTCACACATCGGACTTGCTGCACGGCCAGTTCCTCGGAGACTCATAATTACAGCCGTCTTTTCAGATTAGTCCAGCAGCCTGTCCAACTGTGGCTTTTTTCCCTGGTCATTTATTTCATCGCTCTCTCTCTCTTCTCTTGAGAGACACAGCTCAACACAATGACCAGGCTCGTCTCTACAATAATGTATGTGATGATAAACACAGTGGCTCCTAATTGATAGAGTGATTCAGACAAGGGCTGGCCGTGCAAATTGGTCCCCTGTGAGTATATTGCACAGAGCGGAGCCTCGTGGGTTTCAGCTCTTAGCCATGTTTGAGGCGGGCAGAGGAAGGAAGGTTGGACCAATCCGGGTGATAAAGATGCTGTCTTTGCCCCCCCAACCCTGTCTGAATGCAGGCAGAGTTCAGAAGAGGTTGCTGCTGTAATCCTCTCAGTGTCTCTAGGAAAGCTCAGGTTAGTGCCCCGCTGCTTTGTGATGTCTTGTAAAATTTTGAGAGAACACCTCACCTTTAATCCCCCACTGTTCAACTAACACATTAGCTCAAATGTTCCTGGCCCAGCCCCTGCAATAAAACCTTTTAGCCAGCTCAATAAGGTCGTTTCAGAGTTAAGTATTGATTTCTTTTGGTGTCCAGAGGGAAAAAAATGGATTTTTAAAGAGCTGTTAATTACAGTTGAACACAGCATATTAAAGAGAATTTGATGTTTGCTGTGACTGGTCAGTAAATGGTCAGTGAAATTCACAGTGAAATTTGTCAATTATCATGAAGGTTAAACAGCCTCAATGTTAGTTCACATAGTCTTTCTAAGGAGAGGTTTTCAATATTTTCTTTCATTGCATAGAACCCTCAGACTTGCAGACTTGTAAATAGACAGTGTATAGACTGGCACAGAATGACAGGCTTGTAGCTTTTATGTCCATGCTTATACAGTACACGGGTGTTTTAATTTCACTTTCGAGAAGTTTCGAGCAATATATAGTTACAATTGAAATAGCTCTGCTTTTTGCTCCTTTACGGACATGTTGAATTGACAAATGTAACCATATTAAGCATGTCTGAAACTAATAAACAATACCAAACATATGTGGCTCTTTTCAGGAGATGTGTTGCTTGTTATAGTTTTGTGAAGTCAACAGAAACACTATTTCTAATATTTATTTTATGTTATCAATATTCATATTTTTTATTTCTTATGATGACATGAAGCTCTGCATCACCTGCCTCCCCTGACTGCACTTTACTGGTGGGAACGGGCCAGAGAAAGAAGAATATTGTATATACATATACAGTGGAACCCCGGGATACGAAATTAATTTATTCCAAAAGGATTTTTGTAAGTTGAATTTTTTTGTAACCCAAACAACATTTAACATTAAAATTGGCTAATTCGTTCCACTGATCCAGAAGACCCCTCTTACAATGGAAAAAAAACACTGTTCTGCACATTTAGTACTGTATAAATAATGAGTATTGTAATACAAATGTAATGTAATAATAAAACCTGAAATAGAATGTATATTGAATTAAAATTCTAAAAGTTTCCTGCCTCTAATACGCAGCAAAGTGCAGTACAGTACGGTACTAAACTGGCAGCGATAAACCAATTAGAAAACATTACATAATACATACGCTGGCAGTAGCGCACGTACACTTCCGCCTACCCGTATTCCGCAACACAACATTTTTGCCAGCTGAGTTACGCCACCATATGTGAATGTATTATGGATGCATGGGCTAAGGTATCTGCTTTAACTCTTGTCCGAGCTTTCACGAAAGCCGGTATAATTGTTGAACAGCCGACTGACAACGAGACTGACGGCCGACAATGATGACAGGAAACCCAGCATGTTTGATGGCGAAATCACCCAGCGGTTCAAGTCAGATGCAAAAGATGGATTTGTGGGAGAGGAGTGATTGAAAATACAGTGAGTGTATTGTTAAATAGTAGAAAAAAGTTCAACTAAACTCACTCTTTTGCTTCCGTTGCCTTTTTTTGCAGGCCTTTTGTTTTAGCATGCGCCTTAAGATACGGTAAATCAGGAAAATTCGGCAAAAAACAAGTTTTGGTAAGATCGACAAACTTTCGGAAAGCGAATTATTTTTGTAAGCCAAAATCAAAAAGGTATTTTTGTAACCTGGATTTTTTGTACTCCGGGGCATTCGTATCCCGGGTTTCCACTGTATCTCCATCATGCACTTTCTGGCCACGTAATCAGTTATCTCCACCTGCACTTCTACCAACACTGGATGGAGCCTGATCTCATGATAAGTTGATAGTACTTCCACCCGAGTGGCCTGGGGCCTAAATTATCCTGACCTGGTATTATGTTGTGTAATAAAACCACCGCCACCCAGCCCCATTGGAAACACCTGCTGGAAGAACCTTTTATGTTTAGTTTTGTTGTGATTATTTTGTCCTGAGTAACTTACAAATTTGCTTTCACTGAGAAACATAGTACATACAGTGGTGTGAAAAAGTGTTTGCTCTCATCCTGATATCTTTTATTAAGGGAGAAAAAAAATCCAGGGGAAAAAAAAAATCCAAACCAAAAGCCACCACGCACAGACATGGATTTAAACTATCATATTCCTTGTGTCAAACCGCTCTTGAACAAAAGACACCTGGGCTAAGGACAAAAAGGATTGGACTTTTGCTGTGTGGTCCAAAGTTATAGTAGACAAAAGGAGCCACGACCAACTACTGCACATCTTCAAACTTTTTATGTTTAGTGCCCTACAATTTCCGCGTGAAAGGAAAAGTGGAATTGGCCAATAAAAATGGATAAAGTAAACTATTTCTATCCTTCTATCCAACTTTTTGAAAGTTTTACAATTTTAATGATCTGAGTATGTAAGTAGGTTTTCCATGTTCATTTGTGATACAAAAAACAATTAGTATACTTAGTTATACTTAATTAGTATACTTTTCAACAATTCAAATTCAAGAATTGAATTTTTGAGCAAAGTATTTATTGTTTTAGCCTTTCATTCACACCTTATAGGGTATGTTCCAACTATAGGGGGATTACACTTCTCAGCCTCCCTGGAAAAGTCTATTTCAGGGTGCTGGAGAGAAGGGTACGACATCGAACCTCGGTTACAGGAGGTGCGATGCGGTTTTTATCTTCATCGTGGAACACTGGACCAGCTCTAGACCCTTGCAAGGGTGC
>QODF01000061.1:1994939-2092862 GCA_024372805.1 Oostethus manadensis
CTTAAAAATGATTTCAAGTTTTTAAAAAAAACATTTTTGAAGGCCTCTTGGCCTTTATTTTGTAGTGGCGCACCGTCACAATCAATTATGTGTAGCGGAAACAAGATTTACCATATGAATGGCGTAATTCGTTCCAGTCCCCTAAAAAATAGGTCTTTTCAAAGTGTAAATATTGTACCCAACCGTAATCAATGCGTTCAATAATGACAACTTAATCATTAGGGATTCTGGGAGGACGAGGATGACAGGAGATAACCGATGGGAAGGGCAGATTCTTCTTCAGTTTTCCGGTGGTTGGCATCCATCTCTTTAGTGCATTACCACCCCAGGGGAGGGCAGCTTGTATGGCAGTGCAATACATCCAAAATTCTGGGTTGCACTTTCCATTTTCATTTTTGTATTTTGAATATATTTTCGTTAAATGGGACGGAAATGTCTTCGAAGCCCAATTCGTATTACACATTTTTTTGTATAAGAAGGTTTTTGTAAGTCGAGGTTCTACTGTATTGAACATCCCTAGTAATGACCTCCTGCAATTTTCAATGGGTTGACAAAGTTGTTGTGAGTTTTATCATATGGCATGATTAGCTATTGTCAAATAAAAAGCTGCCTGGTTCTCATGCAGCCATTTTATAACGTGGACAAGTGAGGCTTCTGTATACAATTTTGTGGCTTATATCAGAACAAATCAGCTTTTTCCTCTAAATTTAGTGGTTGCGGCTTATACACTGGAATTTATGGTGTGTGTTTGTAGCCCTGGTTCTTTTTAAAGATTTTAAAAAAGAGGGCTATTAATAGGTTCGTGCCTACAGGCCAGTCACTGGGGCATATGTGTTCTATGATGTCTGTCTTTGGAGTAGAGTGCTCGAAGCCCTACACCCACAGACCACTTGCAGGCTATCTGCAGGCTGATTCCCTGCCAGGCCCTGTGCTGTCTCATGGAGGAGTGCTAGCCCAGATGTGACTGTGGTTGTGCCTGCATTAGGAAAAAAGTGCTATTACAGGAAATGGATGCTTTTAAAATAGGGGGGGGGGGGGGGAACTGCAGCAGAGCTGTACAACATTGTTCTTGCTGCTCAGAGGACCCAGGCCAAGACAGTTAATTTGTATGCCGTGGCCAAAAATAGCCAGGCTATGTTACACAATTATTTCAAGACGAGACTTCTTGTTTGCAAAACAGCAGGGACCCAACAACCTTTATTTATAATCAACCATCATGTATAGTCAGAGAAATTGGAATGGTTTAAACAAAGAGAATGTATAAAATGTAAATTTAAAAACCTGTGACTTTCTGTGTGGTGGGGGAGGGGTCATGGGAAGTTAGGTGTGGTATTGTGAAATGTGACAATGCCCTTCATTGTTATTCACAACAGAAGGAGTCTGTCGCAGCTTCCTTGGAGAAAGGATGCTGGTAGCCAAATTGGATTCCTGACTGAATGAGGAATCGGCTACTTGGGAACGGACTTGTGAAAGTTGAGCCACCATTCTTTGTGGAGATGCTAGTGAAGTGCCATTCGTATTTCCTAGATACTCCAGAGGCATTGATATTTATTCAGGATAATTCAATCCTACAGCCTTTTGTTCAGCTGCTGAATGGCACAAATCCTGGAGATCAGACAATAAATATTTAATCATTTTCCTGTTGCTTAAAGTGACAAGGACACCCCTTTTAAAGAGTTAATTTGCTCAGGCCACTTCAAGACTTGGTCCTACATGCACAACTTTACCTAAACCTGGGAACTCACCCAATAAGGATAGAGAGGTTTTAAAAAGAAAATCTTTTTGAAAAGCTTATATCTTAAGGCAGCAAGGATATTGGAATGTGTTAATAACAACTTACACTCTAGTTTTGTTTTCTTCCTCTTCTTCTTTTAGCCCAATGAAAATCCCACTGACAGCTCAATTACACATCTCTTGCTTTCATGGTTGGCCAGATTTTCATTTTTTAAGTTTTACATTGAATATGAATTATTAGATATTATATGAGCTATTGCTTGTCATATGTTTTTTTTCCTCCATTAGTAGCACAGAGAGCAAATAATGTACCTACTATTTGTCAATACAAAGTTGACTGTTTTTTAGTTTTAATTGGCTTTAATATATGCAATCAAATACTGTATATACTATATATATATACATGCATAATACTGTATAAATTGTTGATTGTTTAAAACTGAAAGTGTTTAAATCAGATTGTTTGAATATGAAATTGATAAATGTGTTTGACATGGTTTAAGAAACATTTTCTTATATCTGGAATCTTAATTGACTTCATTCCTTAAGTTTATCCTTCTTCCTTATCTCTGTGTGGAGTTTGCATGTTCTCCCCGTGTGGGATTTCTCCGGGTACTCCGGTTTCCTCCCACATTCCAAAAACATGCACATTAGGTAAATTGGCAACTCTAAATTGTCCATTAGAGTATAAATGTGAGTGTGAATGTTTGTTTGTCTATATGTGCCCTGTGATTGACTGGCAACCAGTCCAGGGTGTACCCCACCTCTCGCCCAAAGCCAGCTGGTATAGGCTCCAGCATACCCGCGACCCTAGTGAGGATAAGCGCCATAGAAAATGAATGAATGAATGAATGAATTACTTATTAATTCACCATGAGTGTCCCGTATGTGTATATACATGCATACTGTGTATGTATGTATATATATACTGTATGTACTTTTGTCATAAAAAGAAACAAGATGTGCAGCTCTTCCTTTTTTCACTACTTTCCCAAACGGGCAAGTGAATTTACTCACCCCGTTTGGCATTTAACTTGCCTGTGGAAGTCAAGCAGTCATTATTATTGATCCATTTAATATCTTGGTTGAACAACTTAATATAATTTGTTTGCCAAGAGGGTGTTTTTTGGCATCTCTTGATCGCAACGCTATGATAATTCTGGGTACGACTTCTGGAAGGATTCTGGAATGACATTCTCAATATCAGCAAATACATTAATTGGCATTGGTTCTACAAAATCAAGCTGTATTCAAAATTTTTATATTTAAGACATGATGTTGGTACTAGCTGGCCTGGGAATGCCTCGGCATCCGCCGGGAAAAGCTGGACGAAGTGGCACTGGAGAGGGACGTCTGGTCTTCCCTGCTTAGGCTGCTGCCCCCACGACCCGACCTCGGATAAGTGAAAGAAAATGGATGGATGGGATGGACATGTATCATAGACAATTTAAAACCATTGTTATTTTGCTGTACTGTACAAACATAGAAGCCAGTGAGCTTTTCCTCCAGTCTAGTGAAAAGAATGAATTATTCAATAGCAAGCAAGCTTTCAGTTGGCCATTTGTGTGCTTTGATCTTGGAATCAGGAGGTTGCTTGAATGCCTGTATTGTCATGTTACGTTTCCACTGTGTGTGAATTATTGAAATCTTTGCCCATCTGCTAAAGTTTACTGCACAGGAAGGATGATGCTGAAAAAATCCCCAGATGTTGTTTATTTGCCAGGAGAGTCACATGACTGCAGGCACTAAGGCTGGCCTAACCACAAAATTAAAAATATACCGTCATTCACTTGGATGTTTGAGTCTATTGCCATCCAACACAAGGCATGTATGGCCACATTTTGTGAGCGTGTTTTTTTTGTTTGTTTATTAATCACAAAGAATATTCTTTGGTCTACATCTGGTGCGACTATACCACTACTGCTACTGGTGCTCCACTGGAATATTTGAATTTGTATTTTTTTGTCTATTGAAGGTGTCACAAGACGAGACGATACTCAAGATTCTACACAACTTACACAAATCTACACAAAAGACAATTTTAACTAAAAGTTCAATGAAAAATACAGTATATGACAATATGTCACAATCTACTAAAGTAATTTGTACTGTGTTACACTTTTCTGCACTCGATGTGTATGCTACCGGTCCTGCCTCCACCCACAGAGACAAAGAGACTGTATAAATGACAAAGGGGCTACTCCGTCCAAGCCGTTGTTCTATGAAACAAACGCGCCAAGGTGCTGAAACCAACCAATCACTGTTTGTTTGGAGACGGGAGATGAAGAAAACAAGGCAATGTTTGAGGCTGGCACAATTATGGAGTTGATTTTCATTTATTGTGTAATTAATTAATTCTTATCATTTTTATTATTACCCATCCATCCATTTTCTATGCCGCTTATCCTCATTAGGGTCATTATTATTATTTTATTTGTCCTAGGCGTATTAGCCAGGAGACGTTTTTTTTCTGAAAGTTCTACACATTTTAATGTTGCGAGATATTGTGACACCCCTATTGTGCATACTGTATTAGCATTTATTTGGTATGTTGAAGTTTCCTATTGGGTTCTGGTAAAAGTAAGACATTCGATAATGAAGTGAAGGAACAAATATCTTCTAGTGATTTTGACAGTGGGAGGGTTGAACATTTCATAGAATAGTAGATTAGAACCATGGCATTGCTTGACTACAGCTGGACACATAATTAAAGCCTCCCTACCTATAATTTGGCTAATAGTTTTGTTTGGCGTCATGTTATTAACATATGAAAGGGCTAAGCAGGGGTCACGTGCATTGCGACAACAATTAGAGCAGACCTGAGGGCACAAGAATGTTTAGAGCCATTGTTAATTGGAAATCTGTACAAAGCTGTGCATTAATTAGAATTTAGTTAGAGCTGTTTTAAACCCCATGCATCCAGTTGCTTCTCTGTAATTTTATGAACAGCTATGTCTGTTTCCTTTCAACGTGTTGGGCTTTGAAGAGAATGAGATTGAATTAGATTAATTTGAGAGGCTGTGCTGCTGGACCTGTTTTTTCATGCTAATACTGTGCAGTGTTTCCATGCTAAAGCATTATCTTGTTTAGATGTACATATCAGTTTCAGCACATGTCAGATTGTGAAAAACACATTCACATCCCAATGCTATTCATTTTTGGTTTAAGCAGAACCTGTTGCATTAATTGCATTGTAATAATGTCTTGTGCATTATACATGTGAAATGTATTGCTCTTAGAGAATAACAATAAGTAAAGTCTATCAAAGACACCTTTAATTAGGAAAAACACTGAAAAGCAGTGATGTAAAACCATGTGCAGCCACAGTCAACACACTGTAGCACCACATGACCCTCACTTTTTTCCATACCATGTACCTGTTCCTGCAGGTCGCAATGAGCTGATTGCCAGATACATCAAGCTTCGGACCGGGAAGACGAGGACTCGAAAGCAGGTAAGACTAGGGATGGGGCTGACTAATCCTCTGTCACAGCCATGTTGCATGAACAGATGTCCCTGGATTTAGATCGAAATCCTTGGAATTGTCACTCTTAGTTCCGCTTTCAAACACACACATAGTAGGTTAAGTTCTAGTGAATTTGTAGAAGGAAATATCAATCAGTTTCCGTTTTTACAAATTATAAATTACCTCCCTCAACTATCTTTGAACTCATGACCACTCTTTGCTTCAAATGTAGCCTTTCATTTCATATAATAAATCACGTGTACTTGAAGCATTTATGGACATCAATGATATGTCATGTAAAAAGAAACTAACCACTGTTACTGAAAATATTCCTTGTCCTCGTAAAGTAAATCACAGTGTTCATGCACTTGGCTGTGGTAGAAGTCTTTATTAATGGGAGGAAAGTCTAGGCCTTAATACACTGGTACAGTCTCTAACCAAAGAGACTCTTTTACTCTTGTCTATGTTGGGGAGTGCATCCTGTCCTTTACAGGCTGCACACTTATCTTTGACCACAGAGATGAGTTCGTATTTCTGAATCAAAGTGAGCAATTACTGACTGCATCTGTTCTGCAAATGACCCGATTGATCATTACAAAATAAACACTGCAATTACAGAATTTAGTACTGTTCTTGTGAGTATTTAAATTAAATAACTTTTTAAAAGACACAGTGAATTAATTGTTTACAGAGTTAATTAGTAAAGATGATGATGATGATCAGGCTCTCATCATTCCTTCAAGTAGGAAATATGCAGGTGTCTAAAGTGACCTTTGATCACTGTGTACATGTATTGATTAGTCAGACTCACAAAGGATGTCAGCTTTTTCTTAGTAACTCCGCTCCTCAACTTGAGGAACGTGCGCACTGAGGATTTTTTCAGTCTTCTTTCACAATGGCATTTTAAAGAATGTATTGAAACTATAACAACGACTTTCCATCTATCTGTCTGTCTATCTGTCTGTCTGTCTGTCTATCTATCTGTCTGTCTGTCTGTCTGTCTATCTATCTATCTCTGATATGTTTTGAAATGGGGTACAGTGGAACCTTGTTTTTTGTTATTATTTAGTGTAAAACCAAATTATACAAAAACTGAAAACAATGTTTCCACAGAAAATCCAATGAATCCTTTCCAGACAGTTATTTAGTTGTTACCATAACACATTTTATAGAGAATAATCATAGTTTTACATGCAGAAAACAATGCCAAATACATCATGAGTGAAATGAATAAATTAACATTTTACTTTTACTCACTTTTACCTTTATTGAAGACTCAATAAATACGACGATGACGAGCAGCGTTGGCGAAGGTGAAGCAAGAGACCACTACTTCCTTCTTGAATTCAATAGTGTTTCACACCTTCTTTGTCAAAGTGCTGTCCCTCGCAACTTTCTTTGGCCCCATGGTGGGTTACTCTCCTCACGTAGCTATCATATTAGTTTATCAAGTAACTACAGAATGAATTGGTGATGATTTTATAGAGGGGAAGACAGAGTTGTGAAAGAATCACTTGAGAACATGATTTGTAATAAAGACATATTACAAACACTGTTACACTGCTAATAACATGACAAGACTGAGTTACCAATGTGCTGGATTCGTTTTTTGGGCACTTGAATCTGATACGTTCCATGTGAGGGTTTGGACTACTGATTCTTATTCTGTTTGTGCTCTTATTTTGTCTTGTTTCTTGAGTTTTTGAGTTTCACTTTACTCCTTTGTGCCAGGGGCACATTGCAGCTTACAGTGACAATAAGCAGGCTTCGTACACCCAGGGTAGTTGGAATTTGCTGGTTCATTGTACACCTCATGCTGTTCATTGTGTGGTTAAAAGCTAGATGGTGAGATGCTATGTGATTTTTTTGTATGTACTTCCTGCATCTCCTTTTGCTACTTAGATGTAGTTTTTCTCCTTTCAGTGTTTTTGAACTTTGTAGCACCGTCTCTTTTTGTTGCCTTTTTCCCTGCACTCCTAAAGCAATAACTACATTACTCAAAAAAATTAGAGGAACACTTTTTAATCAGAGTATAGTAACCTATCATTCAAACTTCTGGGATCTTGATCTGGTCAGTTATGTAGCAGAGGGGGTTGTTTCAGTTGTTTCAGTTTCAGCTCCTTTGTTGTTAAATAAATCAACAACAGGTGCATCAGAAGGGCAATAATGAGACAGACCACAAAACGGGAATGGTTTTCCAGGCCACTGAGGCCACTGACTTCTCATCTCTTTTGGCTGATTTTTTTACTGACTGACTTTCTACTACTGTAGTTTTTCATTTGGCTTGGATCAACATCTCTGTTGATAGCATGGTGCGATACCTGGACGCTACAGAGGTTGCACAAGTAGTCCAACTCTTCCAGAATGGCACAACAATACGTACCATTGCAAGAAGGTTTGCTGTGTCTCCCAGCACAGTCTCAAGAGCATGGAGGAGATTCTAAGAAACAGGTAGTTACTTCAGGAGAGCTGGACAGGGCCGTAGTAGGTCCTAAAACCCTCAGCAGGATCGGTATCTGGTTCTTTGTGCAAGGAGGATGAGCACTTCCAGAGCCCTACAAAATGACCTCGAGCAGGCCACTGGTGTGAATGTTTCTGACCAAACAATCAGAAACAGGCTCGATGACGGTGGCCTGAGAGCCTGATGTCCTGTAGTGCGCACTGTGCTCACTGCCCAGCACCGTACAGCTCAATTGGCTTTTGTTATAGACCACCAGAATTGGAAACTACGACACTGGCACCCTGTGCTCTTCACCGATGAGACGGTTCAACACATGCACATGCAACAGACGTGAAAGGGTCTGGAGATGCTGTGGAGAACGTTATGCTGCCTGCAACATCATTCAGCATGACCGGTTTGGTGGTGGGTCAGTGATGGTCTGGGGAGGCATATACCTGGAAGGACGCACAGACCTCTACAGGTAAGATAATGGCACCCTGACTGCTATCAGGTATCGGGATGATATTCTTGGACCCACTGTCAGAACCTACGCTTGTGCAGTGGTACCTGGGCTCCACCTGGTCCACGACAATGCCTGACCTCATGTGGGCAGAACAGGGGTACTCACACATTTTCAACCTGCTAGCTACTTACAAAATGATCAACTCAAAAAGATCTTCCACCTCTACAATCACATAACGTATATACTTAATTATAAAGAAATTGCAATATATTTATATGTATTATACTGTATAAGTTGACTCGGAGTAAAACCGCTGCTCCTCCGCATTGAGAGGAGCCAGATGAGGTGGCTCGGACCTCTGGTTAGGATGCTTCCCGGGCGTCTCCCTGGGGAGGTGTTCAGGGCACGTCCAACCGGTAGGAGGCCTCGGGGAAGACCCAGGACACGCTGGAAAGACTAGCCTGGGAGCCTTTTTTTTCTTCTTACTTGTTTCAGCTCCTCTACTCATTGTTATACGTATATAAGTTTAAGAGAAAAAAACGGAGGTAACTTGCTGCTAGCTTGGTAGTTTTGCGGCACACAGCGCAGGTGTTTTCGCATGCGCAGTGACTGTCAATCAAGTTGACTGTTTTTGTTTTGTTGTTGTTTATCTTTTTTATATATAATAATAATTTTTTATTAGAGTAGTAATTTCTTATATCAGTTGTCCCCAATCATTTTCCTTATTTTGATTGATATTAGACTGGGGTGTGGGGGCGGGCGTGCAGCTGTGTTTTGGTTCAGCGCATGGACGCCGTGAATGTCACATGATGTGCCCACAATGTCTTTGCGATTGACTGGTAGATTGCGATCGACTGGTAGATCGCGATCGACGTATTGAGCATCCCTGGGCTCATCCTCCATGTAGGCAGTTTCTGGAAGGAATTTCTTAAAGAATTGATACCATTGACTGGCCCCCACGTTCACCTGTCCAGGAGCTCAGAGATGCCCTGGTCCAAATCTGGGAGGAGATCCCCCAGGACACCGTCCGTCGTCTCATTAGGAGCATGCCCCGACGTTGTCAGGCATGCGTACAAGAATGTGGGGCCACACGAACTACTGAGAATCATTTGGAGTTTCTACAATGACATTTTGGCAAAATGGACCAGTCTGCTGCATCATTTTTTCACTTTCATTTTTGAGGTGTCTTTGATTTCCCCCCTCTATAAGGTTATCATTTTCATTTCTATCAAATTATGTGGCATAATTTTGTTACTAGTACATCACCTACTTATTATCAGGAAAGATATTCAAGATAATCTCCACACACACCCCCGGTTAGATCTGATGTGTTGTCAAAGTGTTCCTCTATTATTTTTGAGCAGTGTATTTTCATCTACTCATGCTGGATTAAAGACTTTTTTACTGGCATGTTGTAGCACACCAGAACATGACAGAGCCCACTGAATGATATGTGGCAAATGGACTAGCCTGTGTTTGCCAAATTACTGTGCCTTACATATTACAGTCGTCCTTCACTACATCGCGGTTAGGTCTGGACACAATTAAACCTGTGTATGACAACCAAGGCAATTTTTTGTCAAAAATATTCATCGAAAATGTAAACTACTGAAAACCAAGGTTTCACTGTATATTTAATGCAACTGTTGATGGTCATAAAGAATATTGGGAAAAAATGCCTGCATTTTTGTGGACATGGAATTGAAAGAAAATGAGAGTGTTATTTTTTTAATTTGATGGCAAGAAATATTTCTGTGTTTTATTGAAAGGCATGTAATTGTGGTGTTCCAAATGTTTGTTTAGTTAATTCAGCTACGTAACATAATTTGTTGTGCTGAGCTTTACTCATTACAAGTATGACCAGGATCATATAAATTACCATTGCTACCACTGGACACCCACATAGTGTCAAACTGGAGCTTTAATCCACAAGGGAGGTTTGTAACAAAAATACCAATGATTTTTGACCAAAAGTACCCTGCCTGGCCCCCCAAAAATGTAACTTAGCACATACCGTGCAGGGTTGCTGAAGTTGGTCCTGTCTAGGTTCAGCATTCTTCTGTGCCTAAACAATGAGGTCACTACCTGAACATACTGAATGACTAAGTTATTCCATCCATGTTTTTTCCCTGTTGGTACGAGCATATTCAAATATGACAATGCCATGATTCATTGTCCTCAAATTATGTAAAAGCAGTTTTGGCAGTATAAGACATAATTTTCACACAGCTACGAAAGGGACCTGAAAATTATTGAGAATCTGTGGGATGTGCTGGAGAAGAGTTTATGCAGTGTTTCAATTATTACAGTACTAATCATCAATACAACATCTTGGCAAAAAATGTGTGTTCCTCT
This sequence comes from Oostethus manadensis, assembly GCA_024372805.1. Lineage (NCBI taxonomy): Eukaryota > Metazoa > Chordata > Actinopteri > Syngnathiformes > Syngnathidae > Oostethus > Oostethus manadensis. The sequence goes on from QODF01000061.1 coordinate 2,005,398, forward strand.
GGGCAGAAATAAATGTGACATTGCATAAGCTGGCGAAGCAAATGCAAAACGAAATATTAGAGTGTGTGACCTTTTTTGGCCAGGCAGTATTTACCATCTCCATTTGCTAGTTCCCCAACTGTGTACAATCAAAATCATTCTGAAATTATATTTTACCATTATTCTTGTCAGACGTCCTTTTAAGTCAGTGGTTTTTTAATTACTTTCTGTCATGCACCCCTAGGGGACAGAAATATATTCACGCTCTTTATTTATCTGTACTGTACAGACCGAGCTCGAAACTGTAACCAAGAAAATGCAACAAAATGGAGAGCTGTGAAGCATACAAGTGTATTCAAGAGACAAATTGCATGTTGAGTACAATACATTTGTACATGTTGACAGGTTTGCAAGTTGAAAGTACTCACTGTCTCTCACGTCCCCCCCTGACAGTTCACCTCAATATTTGAGAAACATTGTCTTAAGTTAACATGAACAGGTAGTAATTCCAACTGATACAAAAACATGATTTAACTAGTACCTGCCAGAATATTAACCTTACATATGATCGTGTCACCACACAATATTAATCCACAATAAAAAGATCATTTTGCAAACCGGAAGTAAACTTGGCCGGTGAAATGCCCTGTCCAACTCCCATAAGAAAACGAGACAAACCAATTTACATTCAGTACACAGCGGATCACATCTGTGTGCTCCTAATGTGAGCTAAAGGGGCCTGCATCCTCCTTAATTAGCTCACTTAAGTGACAACGACACACAGCATAATGCTTTATTGGGTGTTAGCACAGGGTGCTGTGTGGAGATGTCTTTGACCTGGACATTGTCTCCCCTAATGAAAATTCAAACAAAGACATGTTTGTTCTCGTTTTTGTTTATTTTCCCCTTTTCTCTTTTGAATGGAGGTGTCTAGTCACATACAGGTCTTAGCAAGAAAGAAAGTTCGAGAAATCCAAGCTGCCATTAAGGTACGTCTGGCTTTGCCCAGTTGCAGGGGGCTTTTCATTGCCATGGTTACAGGCTATTCCTTTGTTTTCTTCCCCTCCCCTACCCCGCAGGTGTCTAGTCACATTCAGGTTCTTGCCAGAAGGAAATCTCGTGAGTTTCATTCCAAGCTAAAGGTATGCACTTTTCTGCTTTTGGGCTTGTTGTTGCTCCGTGCGTGTCCCTTAATGTCCTGTTCCTATGGGGAATGCCTTCCCTCCAACACTGTTTAACTTCTGTTGACATGGTCCGTCTTGTCTCCTAACACCGTCCACTTTGTCAGTCCATTCTCATTTATACTAACAGTGTCTAAATGTTTTCACTTCCATTTGTTCAATTATTCCTGACATGAGAGCAGCTTTAGAGGCCATTACATTATTTTTGTTTAAATCTCATAATAAAACCGATAAAAAAAAAAAAGATGCTTACTGTCACACATTCAGAGCAGTTGACAGTAATACATGAGTCAATTTGGCATAGTATTTGAAAATATTAAGAATCATAGTGGCATTTTTATGTTTTTTTAATTAATATAGATAAATAGCACACTAGCAAATATGTAATTTGAATGACTATACTAACATGCTCAAAATACTAACGTACAGTTAACATTTTTAAGTCAACTACTTAGTCTTGCAGTAGCTCATACTTATTATATTATATAGGTTATTATTGAATCACCACCTTATCGTGGTGGAGGGGTTTGAGTGCCCGAGTGATCCTAGGAGCTATGTTGTCAGGGGCATTGCTAGGGTCTCCCAAGGCAAACAGGTTCTAGGTGACGGGCCAGACTAAGAGTGATTCAGAAGACCCTTATGAAGAAGAACAAGAGGAGTGACCGCACCTCGCCCGGACGTGGGATACCGGGGCCTCACCCTGGAGCCAGGCCTGGGGGAGGGGCTCGCAGGCGAGCGCCTGGTGGTCAGGTCTTCACCCGTGGGACCTGGCCGGGCCTAGCCCGAAGAAGCCGCACGGGAACTCCCCCCCGCAGACCCACCACCTGCAGGGGCAAGCATAAGGGTCCGGTGCTGTGTGATTTGGGCAGTGGTCGAGGGCGGGTGTCCGGGCGACCTGGGCTTCGGCGACCAAATCTGGTTCTTGGGACATGGAATGTCACTTCTCTGGTGGGGAAGGAGCCCGAGCTTGTGGAAGAGGCGGAGAGATTCCGACTAGATATAGTCGGACTCACCTCAACCCACAGTTTAGGCTCTGGAACCAAACTCCTTGAGAGGGGCTGGACCTTGTTCTTCTCTGGAGTTGCCGCTGGGGAGAGGCGGCGAGCTGGTGTGGGCTTATTGTTAGCCCCCCGGCTTGGTGCCTCTGTGTTGGAGTCATCCCCAGTAAACGAGAGGGTCACTTCCCTACGCCTTAGGGCTGGGGAAAGGGTCCTGACTGTGGTTTGTGCGTATGCGCCGAACGGCAGTTCAGAGTACCCAGCCTTCTTGGAGTCTATCAGAGGGGTGCTGGAGAGCACCCCAGCTGGTGACTCCATAGTTCTACTGGGAGACTTCAACGCCCATGTGGGCAATGACAGTGTGACTTGGAGGGGCGTGGTTGGGAGGAACGGCCTCCCTGACCTGAACCCGTGCGGTGTGTTGTTGCTGGACTTCTGTGCGAATTACAGTTTGTCCATAACAAACACCATGTTCGAACATAAGGATGTCCATAAGTGCACTTGGCACCAGGACACCCTAGGTCGCAGGTCTATGATCGACTTTGTGGTCGTATCATCAGACCTGCGTCCGCATGTTCTGGACACGCGGGTGAAGAGAGGGGCTGAGCTGTCAACTGACCACCACCTGGTGATGAGTTGGATTAGATGGCGGGGAAGGATGCCGGACAGACCTGGCAGACCCAAACGCGTAGTGAGGGTGTGCTGGGAACGTCTGGCAGAATCTCCCGTTCGTCGAGTCTTCAACTCTCATCTCCGGCAGAGCTTCGCCTGCATCTCGAGGGAGGACCGGGATATTGAGTCCGAATGGGCCGTATTCCGTGCCTCTATTGCTGAGGCAGCCAGTTGTGGTTGCGGCCGCAAGGTGGTCGGTGCCAGTCGTGGTGGCAAGCCCCGAACCCGATGGTGGACACCGGGGGTTAGGGCTGCTGTCAAGCTGAAAAAGGAGTCCTATCGAGCATGGATGGCTTGCGGGACTCCCGAAGCAGCTGACAGGTACCGGCAGGCCAAGCGGCACGCGGCTTCGGCGGTGGTCGAGGCAAAAACTCGGGTGTGGGAGGAGTTCGGTGAGGCTATGGAGCACGACTTTCGGTCGGCCTCGAAGAGGTTCTGGCAAACCGTCCGACACCTCAGAAAGGGGAAGCAGCCCCCAGTTCACACTGTTTACAGTGCGGACGGGGGCTTGCTGACCACGACTGTGGATATAGTTGGTCGGTGGAAGGAATACTTCGAGGCCCTTCTCAATCCCACTGACATGCCTTCCATAGAGGAAGCAGAGTCTGAGGATACGTACGTGGACAGTTCTATCACCGTGGCTGAGGTAATTGGGGTAGTCAAATCACTCCCCAGTGGCAAGGCTCCGGGGGTAGACGAGTTCCGCTCAGAATTTCTCAAGGCTCTGGATGTTGGAGGACTGTGTTGGTTGACACGCCTCTACAACATTGCATGGAAGTCAGGAACAGTACCTCTGGACTGGCAGACCGGGGTGGTGGTCCCCATTTTTAAAAAGGGTGACCGGAGGGTGTGTTCCAACTATAGGGGGATCACACTCCTCAGCCTTCCTGGGAAAGTCCACTCCAGGGTGCTGGAGAGAAGGGTACGACCGTTAGTCGAACCTCGGCTACAGGAGCTGCAATGTGGTTTTTGTCCCGGTCGCAGAACACTGGACCAGCTCTACACGCTTACAAGGGTACTGGAGGGTATGTGGGAGTTTGCCCAACCAGTCTACATGTGCTTTGTAGACTTGGAAAAGGCATTCGACCGTGTCCCTCGCGGTGTCCTGTGGGGGGTGCTCCGGGAGTACGGGATTGGAGGCCCGCTACTACGTGCCTTTCATGCCAATCAAAGCAGAAGCCTGGTTCGCATTGCCAGCAGTAAGTCAAGCTTGTTTCCGGTGAACGTTGGCCTCCGCCAAGGCTGCCTTTTGTCACCAATTCTGTTCATAATCTTCATGAACAGAATTTCTAGGCGCAGTCAAGGTGTTGAGGGAATTCAGCTTGGCGACCTTAGGATCTCGTCTCTGCTATTTGCAGACGATGTGGTCCTTATGGCCTCGTCAGGCTGTGACCTTCAGCATTTACTGGAACGGTTTGCAGCTGAGTGTGAAGCTTCTGGAATGAGACTCAAGTGAAGTCTTGCCTCAGGTGGAGGAGTTCAAGTATCTCGGGATCTTGTTCACGAGTGAGGGAAGGTTCGAGCGTGAGATCGACAGACGGATCGGTGCAGCGTCCGCAGTAATGCGGTCGCTGTACCGGACCGTCGTGGTGAAGAGAGAGCTGAGCCGGAAGACAAAGCCCTCTTGTTTACAGATCAATCTACGTTCCCACCTTCACCTATGGTCATGAGTTATGGGTCATGACCGAAAGAACGAGATCGCGGATACAAGCGGCGGAAATGAGTTTCCTCCGTAGGGTGGCTGGACTCACCCTAAGAGATAGGGTTAGGAGCTAGGCCATCCAGGAGGAGCTCAGAGTAGAGCCGCTGCTCCATCACATCGAGAGGAGCCAGTTGAGGTGGCTCGGGCATCTAGTCCGGATGCCTCCCGGGTGCCTCCCTGGTGAGGTGTTTCGGGCATGCCCGAGGAAGACCTAGGACATGCCGGAGGGACTATGTCTCACAGCAGGCCTGGGAATGCCTTGGTGTCCTTGGTGCCTTGAGGTCGCCGGAGATCGGGAAGTTTGTACTTCCCTACTGAAACTGCTGCCCCCGCGACCCGGTCCCGGTTAAGCGGAAGAAAATGGATGGATGGATGGAGGGTATTATTATTAATATTATTATTATATAAATGTACCTTGTTCAGCTGAATCTAATCAGAAGTATTTAATAAGAAAGAAATAAAGGTTTGACCAAAATCCATAGTAAATCTTTCCAAACAGCAAGCACACCTCAAATGGGAATGTGGTGTTTATATTAGAGAAGACTATACATTACACAGTCCAGGACCAAACATGTGGACATTAATACAGATGTGGCTGATATTGTCTTAACAAATGAAATAGACTCTGCATATTTGTGCTGCTGAACTGCCTCAATGTGGGGTAGCATGCTGGCAACGGATGTTTTGTGATTGGCTGAGAGCTACAGCGCTGAGGAAGTTGGACTCTGAAAGAGCATGGCAGAGCAGGGGATCTGTGTGTAAATGAATAAGTCAATTAAATTATACCAATCTCTGATTTGACAGTGTAACTTAACGTGCTTGGTAGCTGTGAGGCTGGTCGCACTTTGCTGTCGTATCCCGTTGATAGCGCTTTATCAACAGTACTCTTACAATACTGTGGCTGGCAGTTGCTTTCCAGCCTTTTATTCTGGATTGTGCCCACAGATTTTTGGTCATTTATAGTGGCATTTGTAAAAAAAAATTCCCAAAGGCACTAATGATGTGGGTGATTTAAAATAGAAAAGTCATTACTAAAGAAGAATTTACGTCTATGAAAGTAAACACTCCATGTTTTTTCCCCTTTGGGTGTACAACTATACGTTTTGACTTCCACACTTTGTTTCACTCCCAGTATTCCTTATCCAGTAATGACTCCTCATTAATCTGTGGTGTTTGTCACTCTGTCTATGTGGCGAGTGAGACAGCCACATGAATGCCAGCTCTTTCAGACGGACAGGCAGCTCTGTGAGGAAAAACAGACGGCTTTTGTATGAGTCCCTGTCTTTTCTCATTTAAACCAAATTAGACTCCGGTGGCAAAGAGATGTACAAGTGTGCCCTTCCTTTTTTGTGGCAAAGGGAATAGGGGGCGGTCATCAATGGAAACCTGCTGTTTCTTGTCCTTGTTTCATGTCTGTGGCATTTTAGTATAAATAGTTGATATTTTGTTATGTGTATTGCCATATTCTCAAATTAGATACATTTACTAGAATGGCAGTTGAATGTAGACCTCCACCCAGGGTTATATGTTTGCCACTGGCAAACCCAGTAAGTGAACAGCTACAGCATTTAGGAACTTAATAGCTACAAGGAGATTGATGTTTCATCTAGGTTCTGCAATTTGTCTTGATTCAGTGCAATCGTCAAAAATGTGCATTTGATCTAACACAATATGGCTGAGATTAATGCTCAGTAATGTTTAAAATTCTAATTTAATATTTGGGGTGCTCAGATCAATAGGCCACCGATTAGTATTGGCCAATTTCCGTGGAAAAGTAAGTGATCGGTATATTCCGATAAATGCCTTTCAACATTGATCTCAAATGTCAATCACCTGCTGCCCGTACTATTGCAGCCTGGAGCCCTTGGTGGTCCTTGCGTGCAGTGTAGTGTGTTGATCAAATGTCTTGGGTAGCATCCCCCTCCCTTTTCCTTTACACTGTGCAGGCGTGCAGCTCCAAACCAAAAGAAGCATGTCTCCTATGTGGAACTTATATGACATTTGTGAGAGTGATGTAAAGTTTCCACCCTGCAACACATGCGATGACAAATATTTCACTGGCATATTTAAAAGCTTTAACTCAGTACATTATTTGAAGAACAAACACATGGAGTATGATGAGTTTACTTGTCAGAAGGCTAAGCAAATAACCCAAAAAATAACTGAAGTCATCGTACTAGATGACCAGCCTTTCTCAGTGGTGAAAGACACCAGGTTTGCCGATTGCGCCCTCATTTGGAGCCCAGCTACTTGGAAGCTCAACCAGACAATGTACTCTCACATCCAAAGCCTCCTTCAAGAAGGCGTCATATCCTCTGCAGATTTCACAAATGATATACAGTATGTTCTCTTTAAACTGTTTCAAATATGTTGTTGTCTAAATTAAGGATTTTATGGTTCCTTTTTTCAGCTCATATAGCCAATAGCAGGGGTGCACCCAGGAACTTTGGGCCACATGAAAAAAATGTGTTGGTCCCCACTTTTTTATTTTTTATTATTTTTAATTATTTATTTTTGGGGCCTCCAGGCATTCAAGGCATTCAAGGGGATCTTTTATGACGCCCGTGGCCAATAGCACTCCTCATAAATAGATTATAAAATTTACAGTTAATGTATGTGATTAGCATCGACTGATTTCACTCATGGATGATTGCTATCAAAATGGTCAGCATACAACCCTGATTGAAGCATCCCTATTTAATATACATCCCGATTCTCTGCCGGCATTAATAGATAATCTATCAATTGTTTTATAATCTGAATAAAACTTTACGTGACAACATATTGACAGACATTTTATTTACACAAACATACAGATATTAACAAAAAAAACCTGTAGCAAATAAGTAGAATAAACAAATGAGACAAACCCCCACATTTGAAAACTACAACGGAGTATTAGGGCCACACTGAAAAGAGAGAAGAAATAACACTATGAAAAGTTAAGTAATACAATTATGACGTAACATTAGGAAAATTAAGTGGCAGCAGCATGAGCATTAACAAATGCCAGTTGGATTAAATGTTTGTGTCATGAGAAAGAAATACACACACTGAAAATGACATTTTTGTTGGCTTTGTTTTATCATATTTTATGCTATTATTTGATGCCTGATTCATCTTTACAGTACATTTCTAAAGAAATTGTCTGTGTTGTTTTGTTGCAAAAATCTTATAATACAGCATTGTTTCTCATTTCTTTTTTTTTTTTTTACAATATAAATTTGTTCCTTGTATCTTTTCACTGTTTGCCTAGTGTAATACTCCTGCATAGAAATCCTTGGTGGAAGTGACCATTATATTGGGAGTTGTAACACTAAGAGTCTTTTACATTTGAAAAATCTTTTCACTGCTTATTCTACAAAATGTACAATGTAACCTTGTTGTTTGCATTTAGGTTACAAGTATGGTAAGTATTGACTTTCCATCTTTTTGTCCGCCCTTGCTCCGCCATTGCTAGCTTTGCACATGCTCTTCTGCCATAGTGACACAGCAGTTGTTACAAAAAAGATTGTTCAATGTAGTGGTCTCTTTGTGTGTCATCCTGCTGCAGTCACACTATATCTGGATTCTGCTCCACAAGCATCTTATGCCAGCATGCTTACCCTTTGGTTTCAGCCATCTGTGTTTCTGCCCAGTTTTACCAGGCCTGTACACTCGGGTGTACACACTACTTCCCTTAATCTGCAGGATTTATATCTTAATTGTTTAACTTTAGTAAATAAATTTATAAATACACTTTACCATCAAACCATGTCCGCAAACAATATATATGCAGCATCGGGCTGCCACTAACATTAAGTGTTCCAGTATGCACATCAACACTTAGATTTTAAAACTTGTTCAAGGTTTAAAGACATTCTCACCTAAGAGGAATATGCATCCTTCAATTTGACTTGGAATTCAACATGAACAGATTCTTGGCATTGTTTTTTTTTTGGCATACAAGTTGTCGCATTCTTGATAGAAGTGCTACTGCTTGCTGAGTTTGCTGAGTATTTGCGAGTTGAAAAAAAACCTAAAGGTGTAACCGTACAGGTTACCCTTGGTTCCGTACCTCGTTATTTGAACTAAGGTTTTGATCTGGTTCTCTGTATATTTTTTGTTGGAAAAAGGGAACCTTTTTCTTCCAAAATTCCGTCATTATTATTATTATTATTATATTTTTCAAAATAACCATGAAAAATTTCTCAAATCACAAAATGAACAAGTTGCGCTTTCTTTTTACGAAGTTTGAAGTGCAACAGTAATAGTTTGAACAATGTGATGATTATTTTATTTTTAGTAAAGTTTGTTACCTGAAGTGTAGCATCCAGAACATTTTCATCACTACTAAATAATGGCAGGCATGTTGAATCCCCCCCACCCAAAAAACACTCACACTTTTGAAAGACACACTCTTACATGTTTTTTTAACCTGCTTGCTCTTGTGATAGTGGTCACTAGTTCTTTTAATGTGTTTATTGGATTCCATTGCTACCTATGCAATATGCACTACCCCCACCCCTTCCACCCACTCACACACATGCACGCACACACACACACAGACAACAACAACAATTCCCCCACCATTGAGTATGAGCGCTCACCCTTTTGTGACTGCTGTTAAAGGACCAAGCCGTGAAGGACAAAGCCCTGCAGAGCATGGCCTCCATGTCGTCAGCTCAGATCGTCTCTGCCACGGCTATTCACAACAAGTTGGGCCTGCCAGGCATCCCTCATCCAGCCTTCCCTGGAGCAGGGGTAAGGACCTCGCACCTCGGCACCCTGCTAATGATCAGTCCTGTTCAGCTTCACAAGGGCGGTCATGGGGCCCTCGCCAGGGCCAAATCACATTACACACCAGGCTTTGCTCAACTGCCCCCATCAGATAAGCACATGATCAGAAAGAGTGGTAGTGGAGATAACCACTTTCCCAGAATACAAAGCCATTTTCATCGGGCTACAAAAGTGGCTCACAATTGGTTGGTCTTCTTGTTTGTTGTCTAATATCTTCATGATTATATCTAATTCTTTAGATATGGCAGGGGATGATATCAACGAGTCAGCCTGGATCCTCACATGAGTAAGTGCTAATTTCTTAAAATGTTGGGTTAAAATTAAGTTTATGATAAACCACAAATGCATGATTCATTGTTGTATTATTAACATGTTTTCATAGGTTTGCTGTCCTCTCTTGCAGCATCAAACCTTTCACCCAGCAAGCTTATCCAATCCCGTCTGCAGTCACAACTGCTATTTCAAGTAAGGAGAAGTAACAGAACACACATCAATAAATGGATGGTCACATTGCTGGAATACAATCAAGCTGAGCCATTCTCTCAGTATGTTTTACTCCCAGCTACATTGCCATATACTATAATAAATTTTTTTTTTATTTTAAGCGACTAGTCTCAATTCAGCAACCAGGATATTTTATGGAAAGTCTGTCTGCCCAACACAGGTCACAATTCTATTTAGAATTATTTTTGTTTTTTTAACAATACTTAAGAAGAGAAAATTATGTGTCCTTCAATTTTGATACATCTAGAACTTCTCATTTAATGAACAAGACCTATCCACTATTTACTATTTACCACACTATAATTGTGCTTCCATTCAAATTACAATGCATGAGAACAATTATGAAAAATTCAAGTGTTTTTCTTTTTCAACTTGCTTGTAAAGATGTTCATAGAACACACAGAGAATGGTAAAGTTAATGTCTGTTTCCGTTCCTTGACATATAAATCATTATGCACTTCTGTTGATGAACCGTTCAAGCGCACTGCATATTTCTGAGTGTTAGTTTCTGAGAATAGACATTCAGACTGTCTGTGTTTTTTTGTATTGACTATGACTACAGTGTCATAACATTAATAAAGAAAGTGAGAGACCATATTGGATTTAGGGAATCAATCCTACATGTTCTAAAACTTGCAGCTCCCAGGCCATTGGAAGCCAGCAAGCCGATGAAAAAATGTATATGAAAAAATAATGATAATGAGGCCGTCACGAGGAAGTAAAGAAAAGGCAAGCGTTTATTTATGAGAAGAGTAAAATCAAAGTCCTCAATTGTTTATTGCAGCAGCGGAATCGCGGGATGTCAATACTCAACATGACCGTCTCACTCAGGGTCTCATAAACAGACATTTGTAGGACAATCCCGCAAAGGACACTGGAAAACAGGAAGTGCTCCAGCAGCACTACGATATGAATGGCACAGTCTTGTGTGAGGGGCTGACGAACCAACCAATCACAGTGGGGTATAACACCTCTCAGGGGAGTGGCATCAACTGGGCTTGATGCAAGCCGAGAAACATTTTTCAATGAGTGAAAGTTAACACAGCGTCGCCATGGAGATTTTTCTTCTGTACCTGGCTAGGTAAGGGAGGACTTCGTCCCAGCTTGCTGTTCACATCTAAAAAAAAGTGTTTTAAGTTGCTGCCCAGCGTGACGTTGTACAACGTGTATAGGTTATCTTTCTCTCTGAATAAATTAAACTATTGCAAGCCCGGCGTTGGTGTGGTCTGCGGTCTGAGTCCTTCGGTTCTCAAAACAGCTGTGGCTCACATGAGCGGAAGCGCTGCCAGGTCCCTAAGAGTAAAAAGTAGGCAAGAGAAGCAATTTTAAGAAAATCACACTGACTGAGGTTAAAAGAACTGTACAATTTAACTGAAAACTGAAATTGATTACTGATTTAAATAGTTAGTTCCTAATTTAATTTAGTTTCCTAATTTAGTTCTTAATTTGTTTATGTACAGCATTTGTTGAATGTTTTACTAGTAGTTTTGTAAAGAAAACAGTCATACAGTTAACAGTACAGTATGTTCCATACAAATTGACTACCAAAGAAGGGATGTACCTGAGAAAATGTATACAACTTGTCAACACCAGGCTCCTTGTTCTTTTTATTTTCTGTTTATTTGTTCATTGGTTGATTGAGAATTTTATTAGTAGTTTTGCACACAACTGGTTTTCACCAGTGTCCTTGTCTATCTAATTTTGTGTTGAAAAAGTAAACGTTTAGGAAGATTGGATAAAAAAATAAAATAAATTGTGCTAATGTGTATGTGCGCCGGCCCAGCCTCAGCCAGTCTCATGCGGCCCCGAGGTGAATTGAGTTTGAGACCCCTGGACTAGAGTGATACCCTGACACCATTCATCCCCGTGAACACCACCGAAAGTTAATAATAATACTAATTAATAGTCAATAAAAGTAAAAGTAATGTTACATTTTAATTTATAAATTTTATTTGTCATTTATATATATTTTCATCTGACCTTTTTTGAATGGATTGAGACATTTTATATATTGTATCAGCATTTTAAAATGGTCAAATCCATGGTAATCCAAATATTATTCTGGTGTCCTTGCAGGCTATCAGCCCACAGACACTCCAGCACCTACAGCACAAGCATGGCAGGGTCGCTCCATTGGTACAACCAAACTGCGACTGGTGGAGTTCTCTGCCTTTCTGGAACAACAGAGAGACCCAGACTCGGTACGATTGATTGAATACAAAGCATTAAATATCTGATTTTTGTGACGTTCACTCCCATTCCTTATCATACTGTCCCTTTTTTTCCATATATACTGTGACTTTTTCCCAGAAAGTCGAGATGACTAAAACAAGATGAGAGGAATGGGGAGACATTGTGTGACAAAAATACACGCTTTTAGATTCATCATATGCATGTACAAATATATTTGATGCACCTATTTAAAACACACTTTCAAATTGTTTTTTTTTCAGATGAAAAAGATTTTACTGCATTTTATTGCATTGTGAATTTTTCTTCTGCCTTTCATACAGCATGCTGTGGTTCTCTTAAAAATGTTGCCCATCATCTACAATCGCGGTGATATATGAACACGTGTATTTCTCTTTTCTGTCCGTTTTACCATCCATCCATTTTCTATGTCGCTTATCCTCACTAGGGTTACAGGGGTATGCTGAAGTCTATCCAAGCTGACATGGGGCGAGAGGCGGGGCACACCCTGGACTGGTCGCCAGCCAATTTCAGGGCACATATAGACAAAAAAACATTCATACTCCTACAATGTAGAGTCACCGATTAACCTAACATGCATGTTTTTGGGATTTGGGGGAAAGTTGGGAGTACCTGGAGAAAACCCATGCACGCATGCACGGAACATGAAAACTCCACACACAAATGCGAACTCAGAGAGATTCAAACCCAGATTTTCCAGATCTACTGAACAATAAATCATAACAATAAGTGTTATGAAAGTGTGTTGTGTGTGTTGAGAATGGCAAATGACGGTTACGATGAATCGTCTTTAAGAATAAACGCGCACTAGCATGCTCTGCTAAACTAACTGTGCTTATATCTAGTCACGCTTCATAAGAGAGGAGTTTCCATGTTTTTTTGCTGCTGTTTTGACATGTTTAGTTTGGGAGGGGATTAGTGTTTGTGATTAGATATCGCCACGATTGAGCGGTCCGCCGGGAAAATATTTCCCCACACAAACCTTCCTTCTTCTCATGATTACATTATTTCATTCGTATTATGTCACTTTTCCACCAGATTCTGGGTTTAACAGTTAATTCTGTTTGTTGTGGCTTTAGTGGTTCTGTTAGTAACAGAAATCATAGGGCCCTATAAACATGCTTGAGGCATTGGAGATTTATAGCTTAGCATTAACTTTTCCAATCTCATAGGCGATGCAGCAGCAGTTCCAGTAGCTAACGTTACCTCTCAGTAGTGGCCTGAGACAACGTGAGTGAGGCACTGTGAGCAAGGCGCTGTGTCACTACGCCAAAAGTAGTTCTTCGGTGTTAGCTTCTACATTAACAATGTCGCTGTAGCTTGTTTAATTTGCAGGTCACGTGACGTAAATAGAACACTGTTGGCAATTTTTTGAGTTTTTTTTAGACGGCTTCTTCTTCTTCTTTTCCTTTCGGCTTATCCCGTTAGGGGTCGCCACAGCGAATCAATTGCCTCCATCTAACTGTCTTCTGTATCCTCTTCTCTTGCGCCAACTACCTTCATGTCCTCTTTCACTACATCCATAAACCTCCTCTTTGGTCTTCCTCTAGGCCTCCTGCCTGGCAATTCAAAACTCAGCATCCTTCTACCAATATATTCACTATCTCTCCTCTGGACATGTCCGAACCATCTCAGTCTGGCCTCTCTGACTTTATCTCCAAAACCTCTAACATGTGCTGTCCCTCTGATGTGCTCATTCCTGATCCTGTCCATCCTGGTCACACCCAAAGAGAACCTCAGCATCTTCATCTCTGCTACCTCCAGCTCTGCCTCCTGTCTTTTCCTCAGCGGCACTGTCTCTAAACCAAACAACATCGCTGGTCTCACCACAGTTTTGTACACCTTTCCTTTCATTTTAGCTGAAACTCTTCTATCACACATCACACCCGACACTTTTCTCCACCCATTCCAGCCTGCCTGCACACGCTTCTTCACCTCTTTTCCACACTCTCCATTGCTCTGGACTGTTGACCCTAAGTACTTAAAATCCTCCACCTTCTTTATCTCTTCTCCCTGTAACCTCACTCTTCCACTTGGGTCCCTCTCATTTACACACATGTACTCCGTCTTGCTGCGGCTGACCTTCATTCCTCTCCTTTCCAGGGCAAACCTCCACCCCTCAAGCTTCTCCTCCACCTGTTCCCTGCTCTCACTACATATCACAATGTCATCTGCAAACATCATAGTCCATGGAGATTCCTGTCTAACCTCGTCCGTCAGCCTGTCCATCACCATAGCAAACAAGAAGGGGCTCAGAGCTGATCCCTGATGGAGTCCCACCTTCACTCGGAACTCCTCTGTCACACCTGCAGCACACCTCACTACTGTCTTACAGTCCTCGTACATGTCCTGCACCGCTCTAACATACTTCTCTGCCACTCCAGACTTCCTCATACAATACCACAGTTCCTCTCTGGGCACCCTGTCATAAGCTTTCTCCAGATCTACAAAAACACAATGCAGCTCCCTCTGACCTTCCCTGTACTTCTCAATCAACATCCTCAAAGCAAATACTGCATCTGTTGTACTCTTTTTTGGCATAAAACCGTACTGCTGCTCACAAATGCTCACGTTTGCCCTTAGTCTAGCTTCAACTACTCTTTCCCATAACTTCATTGTATGGCTCATCAGCTTTATTCCTCTGTAGTTGCCACAACTCTGCACATCTCCCTTGTTCTTAAAAATGGGCACCAGCACACTTCTCCTCCATTCCTTAGGCATCTTCTCATTATCTAAGATCTTGTTAAACAACCCGGTCAGGAACTCTATTGCCACCTCTCCTAGACACTTCCATACCTCCACAGGTATATCATCAGGACCGAGTGCCTTTCCATTCTTCATCCTCTTCAATGCCCTCCTCACTTCTTCCTTACTAATCTTTGCTACTTCCTGGTCCACAACAGTCACCTCTTCTACTCTTTGTTCTCTTTCATTTTCCTCATTCATCAACTCTTCAAAGTACTCTTTCCATCTTCCCATGACACTACTGGCACCTGTCAATACCCTTCCATCCCTATCCTTCATCACCCTAACCTGCTGCACGTCCTTCCCATCTCTGTCCCTCTGCCTTGCCAACCTGTATAGATCTTTCTCTCCCTCCTTGCTGTCCAACCTAGCATACAAGTCATCATAAGCCCCTTGTTTGGCCTTTGCCACCTTTACTTTCACCTTACGCTGCATCTCTCTGTACTCCTGTCTACTCTCTTCAGTCCTCTCAGTGTCCCACTTCTTCTTAGCTAACCTCTTACTCTGTATACACTCCTGCACCTCCTCATTCCACCACCAAGTCTCCTTATCTACTTTCCTTCCAGATGACACACCAAGTACTCTCCTACCTGTCTCCCTGATCACAGTAGCTGTAGTTGTCCAGTCATCTGGAAGGACTTCCTGGCCACCCATAGCCTTTTTCAACTCCTTCCTAAATGTCACGCAACACTCCTCCTTTTTGAGCTTCCACCATTTTGTCCTCGGCTCTGCCTTTACCCTCTTCATCCTTCTCACCACTAGAGTCAACCTACACACCACCATCCTATGCTGTCTGGCTACACTCTCACCTACCACTGCTTTGCAGTCACTGACCTCCTTCAGGTTACACCTTCTACACAAGATGTAGTCTACCTGTGTGCTCCTACCTCCACTCTTGTAGGTCACCCTATGTTCCTGTCTCTTCTGGAAGAAAGTATTCACTACAGCCATTTCCATCCTTTTTGCAAAGTCGACCACCATCTGTCCTTCAGCGTTCCTCTCCTGGATACCAAACTTGCCCATCACCTCCTCATCATCTCTGTTTCCTGCACCAACATGCCCATTGAAGTCCGCACCAATGACAACTCTCTCACTTCTAGGGATGTTCTGCATCACTTCATCCAGGTCTGACCAGAATTTCTCTTTCTCCTCCATCTTACATCCTACCTGTGGAGCATACCCACTAACCACATTGAACATCACACCTTCGATTTCTAGCTTCAGGCTCATCACTCTATCTGACACTCTTTTTACCTCCAGGACGTTGCTAGCAAACTCCTCCTTCAAAATCACCCCTACTCCATTTCTCTTCCTATCTACACCATGATAGAACAGCTTGAACCCTGCTCCTAAGCTTCTAGCCTTGCTACCGTTCCACCTGGTCTCCTGGACACACAATATGTCTACCTTCCTTCTCTGCATCATGTCAACTAATTCTCTACCTTTTCCTGTCATAGTTCCAACATTCAAAGTCCCAACTCTTAGTTCTAGACTCTTAGCATTCGTCTTCTCTCTCCTCCTACGGACACACCTTCCTCCTCTCCTTCTTCGGCCAACAGTAATCCAGTTTCCACCGGCACCCTGTCGGTGAACAGCACCGGTGGCGGGCGTTGTTAACCCGGGCCACGTCCGATCCGGTATGGAAGTCATTTGTCTGATTCGCATGTTCTGGTTTGGCAAAGTTTTACGTCGGATGCCCTTCCTGACACAACCCTCTGTATTTATCCGGGCTTGGGACCGGCACAATAAGACACTGGCTTGTGCCCCGTTGCGGCTACAGTTTTTTTTTTTTTTTTTTTAGTTTTTTTTAGACGGCTATGTAGGGGAAATAGGTGAATCCCCATATGTGCATGGTAAGCTGCCTTGTGCTGTGTGAGAAAGATGTGTGGTTATGTCTCACATAATGCATGTGGATGATGGGCAAAATTCCCCTTAAAAGGTAAGTTAGATAAAGTAAAATGTTGCATTTGCCCTGAAGGCCACAAAATGACAAAGCTGCTCCATGAGCCAAAGCGCAGAACAACATGAACTGCTTTTACATGGCCACATCAAGTACACATTTTTCCAGGTATTTATTGAAATTAAATTTTTGAATGAATGGCGTGAATTGGTACAAAAATACTATAAAATATACCAGAAATACAATGTGTATTTCAGAAGTATACAAAAAAGCCACAAAATGAGTCAAAAATTTCAAGCTGTTTTGCAGAAATGGAGGTTGATCAAGTCTTGCCAGTTAGTACAACTAATTCCTACAGGTGTTCCAAGTTCTGGAGTACTTACTACCTCCTGTGTCTGTATAAAAGCGGTGTTTGGAACACACTGTGGTACTCTTGCCTTGTGAACGTCATTAGAAGAGCATTGTACTGTTGAAAGTAATTTGTTTTTTAACATAGATTTGGGAGAAATTTGAGTTTTCTAAAACTTTGGACCGGTAGTGTAGGTGTAATGCAAAGGTTACTTATGTCACAAAAGTGCTTCACATTTCATTTTTTTATTCTTACACAAGACACATCAGCATAAAAGAAGCGAATCGCTGTAAAACATAAAACCGCAAAAACATTGCCTTGATTTTGATTTAAAAAATGGCCAGCATGAATGTTGTATTGAGTTACTACTTACTTTATGTACAACGACTGGTGTATATTGTTTTAGCGCTGCTCCTTCTGCTGAAGTATGTTGTGCCAAATCCTTCATTCATCATTTATTTACTAAACCGCTTATCCTCATTAGGGTCGCCGGTGTTGTGCCAAATACCTAAACAAAAAAAGCAAAACACACAGAGTTCATCGTTTTTATTTGTTGTCCACATCCACAATTTAATATTATGTTCCTCAAACTCACTCACTCACTAACTGTAAACTGACTGATTTATGACAGTAGAATACTGTATACACAATATAGGCTAACCAACTAGCAGAGGATACACGCGTCACTCCTACCTTGCAGGTATGCTCTTCTTCACCTCCGTGCTCTTCTGCACATCACACTAATCCTCTGAATCGTCTGTACCCGTCGCCAACTGCGTCCGGGCTGTTTGTCCGGGGAGCCGAGGGTGTTGGTGAGGAAGCGGTACCGGAGCGAGCTGAATGGGAAATGGGAAGTGTGTGTGTCGGAGTAACGCATAGAAGCTACAGTCGAGACTCCGTGGGTCGGCTGGGAGCTACAGCCTCGACCTTGCATGGGAACGGGAGGCATACACCATACATGCAACAACATCAAACTTTTCTCAACGGCCCCGAAGTCACCATAGCGACGCGTGTAAACAGGAAAAGGCTCAATCCGGGGGTAGTGAAAAGCCGGAAATGGGCGTTTTTTCAGACTGTCAATCAGTCAAAAATAGTTTGGGACCCAAAAGCAAAGCCCAGAGGTCTTTTGGGCGGAAATTTAAAAATAAGAAGCATCATGTCAAAAACAGAACAAGTAAAGCATCTACTACTCAACTCAAATCTGGATTACCCTTGTCTTTCTGAGACTTGGCTTTATAAAAATGCCCCTTCTGCAGCACTTACCATCCCTGGCTATAATTTATTTAGAAAAGATAGAGAAGGTGCAAAGGATGGTGGGGTCATGATATTCATAAAAAACAATATTCAGTGTCAGGAAATACAATGGTCCAGTGAATATGAATTAGAATGTTTGGGGCTAAATATCATTCTATCATCACAAATGTCATTTGCAATTATTGTGATTTGATTTGTGATCTGTTTTCAATATTGCCCAGTGTTTTTCATTTAATACATTAAGTGTTTGGCCTATAAATAAATCAGAGCCCGTTTTTAGTATAAACAGTCTCACAGAATCAGAAGTTTCACTGACAATAAGTTCACTCAAATCTACCTGAGCAAAAGACATATTTGGCATAGATACATTTATGTTAAAAGAACTCAGCTCCAACTTAATAACTCCATTAACCAACATTCTCAGTTTATCAATTTCTGAGGCAGTATTTCCAAGTAAATGGAAATCATCAGCTGTAATCCCAAAAAACTATAAAAACGGAGATACATTATTACCTTCCAATTACAGGCCCATCAGTATTGTACCTACAGTGTCCAAAGTCGCAGAGAAACTCATTGTCCAACAAATTATTGTACATCTCAACACCACATCATTTTCACCCCATCCCATGCAGTTTGGTTTCAGAGCTCAGCACTCAACAGAGACGGCGAAATGTTTTTTTTATTGAAAATCACAAATATTTACTGGATAAGGGTGGTGTGGTTGGTGCTGTGTTTCTTGACTTGAAAAAGGCTTTTGACACTGTAAACCACAAAATATTTTTGACCAAACTGACCAAGTTTAACTTCTCCTCACATGCAATAAAATGGATAGAATCATATTTATCAAATCAATCACAGTCTGTGATCACAGTCTGTGAATGGATAATTACAACTTCCTTCCCCTCCCTTTGTTTACTGGTGTCCCGCAGGGTTGTATTCTGGGGCCACTGGTTTTTTCTCTAAATAAATAAATGAACTCCCTGTAGTCAATTCCAATTTCTTCATTCAGATGTATGCAGATGATACAGTCATTTATGCACATGGTAAAAATACAACTCAAGTAGCTGATAAACTTACACAATCCATGGTCCATGTCTCAGAATGGTTAAATCAGTCCTCTTTAAAGCTCAATGTAAATAAAACAGTGGCCATGTTTTTCTCTAAATCTAACATTACAAGTACTAGTAATCAGGCAGATGTTTTTGTGGTAGGAGAAAAAATAAAAGTTGTGACAGAATTTAAATATCTTGGGGTCATACTTGATTCAAAACTAACATTTAAATCACACATCAAAAAAGTATGCAGCCGTGTAAAGTTTAACTTGTCCAATTTCAGATTCATTAGGTCACATTTATCTCTGCAGGCAGCTAAAATGTTCATGCATGCTATGGTCTTTTCCCACATGACATACTGTCATACAACATGGTCACAGGCAAACAAAACAACGCTAAAACCCATTGAATCACTGTAGAAACAGACAATCAAGATTCTAGATAAAAAACCTTCAAGACATTATAATTGCACCATTTTACAGAAGCATAAATTGTTAAGCTGGGAAAATGTTATCCAGTATGCAAATCTCTAATATTTAAACTCATGAATGGTCTGTCATCTCCTCCACTCAGTCAGTTTGTAAACATAATAACTAGCTCACAGAGGGTAACACGAGAGTCTGCCCGTGGAGACTGTATTGTTCCTCTAGAAGTGTCTTCAGTCAGAGTGCCTTCTCAGTTACAGCTGCACAAGGGTGGAACTCGGTCCCTCAGAACATCAGAGAGATGAGTACTTATATTCTGTTCAAAAAGCATCTAAAAAATTGGTTCATAACGCATCAAACATGTCTGCATTAACAATACTAATGACTTCCCCCCTGACTGACCATACTAGCACTTGTGTTTTCATTTGAATTGGATGGGGTGGAATAGCTGTTGTCTGTCTTGTATGATGCCTGTTTTTTCCTTGTCTTTTCTGAATACTTTTATTGACAGTGTTTGTTATATCTGTTTTAAATGTTTGTTTGTTTGTGGGTTCATTATGGAATATTGTAATTTTTGTTTTATAATATTTTTGGTCTTGTTTTTAGGGAGACAGGTTTGCCATCTGTCCAGGGACAACAGATGAAAAATAGCCTTTTGGCTATTTCTGGTGCATTTGCAGTCATGCTATTAATGTACACTGTCCCTTTCAAAACAAACTAATTAAGAAAGAATATCTTTTTTCTTTTCTTTCAGTACAACAAGCACCTCTTTGTGCATATTGGGCAGACAAATCACTCCTACAGTGATGCCCTGCTGGAATCGGTGGATATTCGTCAGATTTATGACAAATTCCCAGAAAAGAAAGGCGGATTGAAGGAGCTGTACGGAAAAGGCCCCCAAAATTCCTTCTTCCTTATAAAGTTCTGGGTGAGTGACATTTTTCAACCTCATATTAATATTAGTGTTTCTAATGTTTCTTATTGTGTCTCTACTTTGCAGTGGTGTTGTATTCATTCTCAGTTCTCCCAGATTTACACTTGCATGAACATACATTCTTTTAAAGCTGATGTACTCTGTCACCGGCTCAAGATTACATTTTTTTCAAACCAAAATTATAAGAATAACACCACCAGTTAGCAGATATTGCCAATAGTGGTTTAAATGAACTGATTCAACAACAAAAATATACAGCGTAATTTCCGGTGCCCCTACTTTTTTCTCATGAACCATGCAACTGTAAAGTGATGTGGTTAAATAATGGCAGAAAACCACAATTCCCATGGTGCTTAGAGTGCAGCTTCAAAAAGTAGTGATGTGGATTTGTGAAGAGGAAGCTAATATTATGTTTTGAAGTCTTATACGGCAATCTCTGACACAACTTAAGTAAGTTTGATCAAGTGTAGAATTACTACAGCTTCTACTTTACCCCTGCTAACCCCTGCTGGGCGTATCCCAGAGCTCAATACTGTGACAACAACTGTTCAACCTTTACATAAATTCAATCTTTAAAGCCACAAAAGACCTACAGCTAGTATTATTTGCAGAAGATAGTATCGCGTTCTGTTCTGGAGGAAGCAGGTTAGAGCTAATAAAAGAAAAAACACACACACACACAGGTGTAACAACTATACTGAACATTCTAAGATGGTTTGATTAAAAACGGACTTTCCCCAAACCTAAGGAAAACTAAACTAATGTTATTTGGTAATGGCAGAAGGCATATTTACGCACAAATACAAATAGAGGCATTGACAGGTTGAATGAAAATACATTTCTCTGCATTATAATAGACAACAAAATTAGTTGGAAGTCCCACATTAAAAATATACAACATAAAGTAAGTAGAAATACAGTGTAACCTCAAGATACGAAATTAATTTGTTCCTGAGGGGTTTTTCTGTCTTGGAATTTTTGTATTATGAGACAGTACTATTGTGGCACTATAGCCAATATAGCCAATAGTACTGTATCAGTACTTTTGGCACCTTATAATACCTGCACTAAAAACACCCTCATGCCTTTACTTATCAGTGATTTCAACATTTTACTCAGGGTTCTATGTTTAGTTAGTGTTAGTTCTATGTTTATTTAATTCTCTATGTTTACTTAGAATTCTACGTCGCACTGAGTCGCCAAAGAAAGTTCCTAGTTCATGAATTGTTCACTTACAATGGCAATAAAGTTTTTCTGATTCTGATTCTGAAGATTTACCATTTAAATGCCATTCGTTCCATCCCCCTCAAACAGTAGTATAAAGTGTAAATACTGTACCCACCTGAAAGAAATATGTTTATTACTGACAACATTTTGATTTACAGTAGTGTTCAAATCACTAGCAGTCCAATGTGACCAGATTAAGCGCCATTAGTAGATTTTTATTACTACATGGCAAACAAGTCATCAGGAGGTGCAGTAGATTCTCAAAAAAACAAACAAGACCCAGCATTCATGATATGCACACTTTTAAGGCTGTGCAATTGGGCAATTAGTTGAAAGGGGTGTGATCAAAACAATGCAGCAGTGTCTGCCATTGGTTTTACAAATGTACAATTTTTTTTGTTTGTAGGATTTGGTAATCCTACGAATCACCAAAGGAATATTTAGTTGTTTGCCCCCCCGCACAAGGCAGCTATATATCATACAGTATAGCAGATGGACACAGTGATATTTGAGAAGTAAAATTACGTTTTTAGATATTACAGGAAGTGTGCAATAATTATTTAAACACAATTAGGAAGGTGCATAAATTTGGGCACCGCAACAGAAAAATGACATCATTTTTTAGTAGATCCTCCTTTTGCAGAAATGACATCCCTTAAACACTTCCAATGAGTGTCTGGATTCTGGTTGACAGTATCTTTGACCATTTTTTTTTTTACAAAGCAGTCAGGTTAGATGGTTTCCAAGCATGGGCAGCCTGCTTTAAATCACACCACAGATATTCCATAATATTCAGGTCTGGGGACTGTATTCCATTCCAGAATGTTGTACTTATTCCTCTGCATGAATGCCTTTGTAGAATTTGGAAAGTGTTTAGGGTCGTGGTATTGTTTAAGTATCCAGCCCCGGCGCAACTTCAACTTTGTCAATGATTTTTGATCATTGTTTGCAAGAAACTGCTGATACTGACTGGAATCTATGCAACCTTCAATTTTAACGAGATTGTCAGTACCCGTACTGTCCACACAAGCCCACGGCATGATGGAACCACCACCAAATTGTATTGTGAATAGTGTTGTGTTTTGTCTTGGAATGATGTTTTCTTCATCTGCCATGCCCCGCCACTTGTCACGTCCAAATAACTCTATTTTTCCAAAATGAAGCCGGCTTGTTCAAATGGGCTTAAGCATACCTCTAGCGATTCCTTTTGCGGCATGTGAGCAGAAACGCCTTTTTCCTCATACAGCATCCCCTTGTCCAAAGTGCGCTGAATAGTTGACAGATGCACAGTGACACCATCTGCAGCAAGATCATGTTGTAGGTCTTTGGAGCTGTTGAATTTGACTGTTCTCACTATCCTTCGCCTCTCCTTGTCTGAGATTTTTCTTGGTCTGCCACTCTGGGCCTCAACCAGAACTGTAATTGTGGTCTTTCATTGTCTCACTATGATCCTCACAGTGGAACCTGACAGCTGGAATTTCTGAACTAGCTTTTTGTATCCTTGCCCCAAACTATGATGTTGAAGAATCTTTGTTTTCAGGTCATTTGACAGTTGTTTTGAGCCTGCCATGTTGCCACACTTCGGAGAAGATGCAAAGAGGAGAGCAACTTGCAATTGGTCACCTTAAATACACTTTCTCATGACTGGCATGGGCAGTGTAAGTAGGTCAAGGGTCAATGATCTTACCAAACTAATTTTGTGTTCCAATAATTAGTGTCAAAGGTATTCAAATCAAACAAAGGTGTCCAAATATATGCACCTGCCTAATTTTGTTTAAATGAGTATTGCACGCTTTCTGTAAATCCTAAAATCTTTGTTTTACCTCTCAAATATCACTGTGTTCATCTGCTTTACGATATATTTAACTGAAATGGCTAATCCAAACAACTAATGGTTTATAAAGGAAAATCTTGAAAATTATCAGGGGTGCCCAAATCTTTGCATACCACTATATACTGTGTATATATATATATATATCCAATTTCTAATGCAATTTTATGCAACTTACAGAATTTGTTTCATACAGATTTACAAACCTCAACTTCATTGTGACATTGCTTTATTGTTTTATAATTTTCTCGAGTTATTTCAGAATTGGCAAGGGGCATAGGTTGAGTAGGAAATTTAGAAATGTATTAGCAGTTAATGTGAAACAAAGATGGGCTAGGATTGAATAAGCTCAGCTTCTCCTCCCTTAGGACCCGTGGATTTGTTATATGTGATTTATACCAATAAAACAAATGTACGTTCAAATAAAATCAAACCGTTACCATTACCACGTGATGCTGTTCAGCCGGTCAAATCTGTGAACTGGCACAAAAGATTGCAACTTTAATTAGAGACACAGACCACAGAAGAGAGAAGCAACGTGAGTGACAAAGACGAACAAGTGAGACATACAGGGAAAGAATATATAGACAAGTGATGGAGACGCATAAAGAAAACAGTGAGACCAGTGAAAGTTATGAGGAAAGAGGAGAGATATGTTCTTCACTTGCTACTCCAACCCTCTATGTCTCGGGCCACTGGCATTGGTGGAGGAGTGGAGAAAGCGTCTGGAACTATTTGAATTGTTGTTGATTTTTTTGTCATTCAGACCGCATACAATGGCTGGTCACTCAAAGCTGGCTGGCACTGTCTTCATGTTCAAACACAAAAACAGCAGACTTAGAGAGGTGATCAACAATTTTCAATCAGCTGTACATGATCAATGATTTTTTTATGTTATAGTTCAACTTCAGTCACTACCATCAGCTAACAGCTAACATAACTAGTGCGCCTGTTACGTCAAGCGTAGTTTATATTCTCAAAGCAGGAAAAGGGCGGGCAGTATGACATACATCAGCTTTAAATCATTTTCTGTGGCTACCCTACTACAACAAAGCATTCTGATCTTTGGAAAGGAATAATTCTATATTAATCTGCTGTATATAATACTTGTATATTGTTCAGGTGTTTCTAATACCATGTCCAATGGGTGGAAGCAGACTGCATAGAGGGGTTTTCACTCTTAATGTTTACAGAATGCACTCGTCTATATTTGGACAGACATAGCAGGGGAGCTTTTGATCAAAGCACTCACTAATTCAGTCTAATATCTCTAAACAATAGCTTGACCTGGTTGTGCCGCATAATGGGTCTTTAAACATTGCACGTATTTCCTCCCCGATGCAAAATGCTAACTAGCGGCAGCCACAAAGTAGAGACCGTGTACTTGGACCAAGTCCTCTCAAATTCCTTTTGAAGTGGCCGGCCAATCTAAATTTCAAATGAAAGGCAGGATCTGCACAATAATGAATGTGTAACTGCTCTGCTTAATGAAGGAGGAGAATGTTGGAGGAGGACGTCTCCGCTTTTTGTGCCATTAATTAACAGGATGTGTGGGATGTAGATAGGCAGCACATGGATGGTCAAGCTTATAAATCACTCTTTCTATGTTGCTCGATAGACGGTTTACAATCTTTCATATGGAATCAATACAGCTCATATAGCTGTCGATATCAACACAATCTTAATCTCAATGTGTTGTTCACATTATTGATGGTCATGCTCGTCAATCCTCCAGTTTCTATCCAGGAACTACCATACCCTTCTTTCCCAACGCCCTCTCATTTGATTATTTTCCATATTTTTCTTATTTTTATTTCTTATTTTTTATTTTTCTCGAAACAAAGAAGTCCTTTCCAGTTCGATCGGCAACACTCAGGCAACATCGATTTGTTCGCTTCTTCTTTTCCTTTTCGGCTTATCCCTTATCCCCTGGAGTCAATTGCCTCCATCTAACCCTGTCTTCTGTATCCTCTTGTCTTGTGCCAACTACCTTCATGTCCTCTTTCACTACATCCATAAACCTCCTCTTTGGTCTTTCTCTAGGCCTCCTGCCTGGCAATTCAAAACTCAGCATCCTTCTACCAATATATTCACTATCTCTCCTCTGGACATACCCGAACCATCTCAGTCTGGCCTCTCTGACTTCATCTCCAAAACCTGTAACATGTGCTGTCCCTCTGATGTGCTCATTCCTGATCCTGTCCATGCTGGTCACACCCAAAGAGAACTTCAGCATCTTCATCTCTGCTACCTCCAGCTCTGCCTCCTGTCTTTTCCTCAGCGGCACTGTCTCTAAACCAAACAACATTGCTGTTCTCACCACAGTTTTGTACACCTTAAATCAGACCTTCCAAATAAAAACATGACGATAAAGTAGAACATAAAAAGAACATATCATTTGCAGTTGATAATATTTTATAGTATGTATAATATTACATGATCATATTTTAGAATGTATAACGATTGAAATCTGTAAAGAAAAAAGCAACAATGTATTAGTAAGTTGTTTATATAGAACACCGAAGTCAAGCATTAAAATGTTGGAGGACTGGTACAAAGCAACTTTCACAGACATCATGTGGAGATTTCAATATTGATCTTCTGAATCCAAACAGCAAAGAATAACAAATGACTTCATAGGTACAATGTACTGTTTGAGTCTATATCCTAAAATGACCACACCAAGCAGAATAACAGACCATTGTGCCACTGTAATTGATAATATATTCAATTTTGATAACAACACAACTAGTGGTCTGCTAATTAATTATATCAGTGGCCATCTTGCAGTGTTTACAATTTAGAATGAATACTAGAAAGATAAAGATGGAAGACAAAAGGACTTTACGAAGACTACACACAGAGGAACGTGTCAATGCTTTTAAGAAAGATCTGGAAGAACAAAGATGTAAGAGTGTGTACAGTAAAAATGATGTGAATGAAGCATATGAACACTTTCTAAATATTTACATGAAGTTCTACAATAAACACTGGCCATTTAGAGAATTGATTTTGATACCATAAATCACAATAGCCTAATTAGTTAGTTATGAACTAGATAAAAAGCTACTTAGCAAACAGGAAGCAATATATGAAGCTAGGAGAATATACTGTACATCTGCATGCTTAAATACAGTATGTCGCGTGGCATACCCCAGAGGTCAATACTGGGACCTTTTGTCTGCAGATTTGCAGACAAAAAAGATCAATCTGGATAATCTATAATGCCGCTTATAGAAAAAAAAATTCCCACAGTAACGATTATTTAAACTTGCTGATCTGGTAAATTTTCAAACAGCTATTGTTATGCATAAAACAAACAATAACCTGATACGCAAATATGGTATGCAGAAATAAAACCTTGGGGAAAATTTTACTTAACACTTACTGTATATGCATAACAATGAAAAATCTTGCTTATCAGTGTAAAGTAAAGAACCAGAGTAAAAAACTCAAACAATGTACTAAAATGAGCGATTTCCAGAAACAGAACATGCAGTTGATGTTTACAAAGTATAAGGAAGACAAATTCTGAACCATTGTGTACATAAACATGTACACAACATGTACATGTTTAACAACTTTTGCACTTACCACTAACTCTTCATTTCTTTGTGAGTACATTGCCTGTACTCACTCATCATCCAGTTAACTCCATCTCTGTGGCAGGTGAGAATGTTGAAGTCGTGGAGAGGTTCACTTATCTTGGTAGTGTGATTCATCGTTCCACATCCTGCGAGAGCAGAGGTCGTTAGTCGACTTGGCATCGCTCAAGGAATTATGGGTTTACTGAATAAGACCGTGTGGCGCTCGAGGTATCTGAGCTCAGGAACAAAGGTACCCGTCTTCCGGTCCTTGGTCATGTCGACCCTGCTTTACGGTTGGGAAGCCTGGTCACTGACCGACGGGCTGAGGCGCAGACTGGATTCCTTTGCAACCACGCCCCTTCGGTGAATCTACGGGTATTGATGTTACGACTTTGTGTCGAACCAAAAGGTACTTGACAGGGCGCAGATGGGACGGGTCTCTTGCCAGATCCGCGAGCGGCAATTGCAATTCTACAGACACGTGGCTTGATTTCCCCCAGAGGACCCTGCTCACCGGATCATTAGTGTTAAGTACCTGAGGGGCTGGACCCGACCAGTGGGGCGTTCGTGTGTTTTGTAGCGGTCGCAAGTGCACGGCTACATGGGTGGGTGGTCAATGGGCCTGGAGTTTGCCTGGAGCGCTGCTTGGAGAAGGCCTGGGGTGTGGAAGGCCCGAGTGGACGCTGCGAAGTGCCTTCACGGCGCGTGCTCCCATACCTGACCTGACCTAACCCGACTCATCATCCAACTATGTTTCTGTCAACTATTAACCCTTTCATTAGTTGTTATTATATATTTATCATTATTTATTATGAGTGGTGTATAACTTACTTACAGTGACTGAAAACGTCAAAATATATTTGCAATTGCCTAAGAGTACATTTGAAATAGAAAAAGTGAACAAATGTATTGTAATTCATGTGAAACAGGTGGGTTTAGAATTAAATAAGCTTTGCTTCTTTCTTCTCCTTTTAGGTCTTTTTGGAACTGTGAATTTTTATTATGTGAAGTAATGTAATGTAACTTGTATGAATGTTCAAAATAAATGAAACCATTACCATTGTCATTACTGTCCTCAAGTCTCAAATGCTACGTTTGTGCCTTGTTGACTGAAATGCATGGTGACCTCTGTTAATTATTTTTATTGACCTTGTGTGTTAGTGTGTATGTGCGTACCAGCGTGTCTGTACAAATGATGCTTCTGCTTTTCCAGGCCGACCTAAACTGCAACATTCAGGATGAGAGTGGTTCTTTCTATGGCGTCACGAGTCAGTATGAGAGCTCGGAGAACATGACCATCACATGCTCCACTAAAGTGTGCTCCTTTGGCAAGCAGGTGGTTGAAAAAGTTGAGGTAAGAAGCTTCTTTAATGTATCAGTGACTTGAAAGTGTGAAATGTGTACTCACTCAACCCCTCTCCACTTTGAACCCCTTTCTTTCAGACTGAATACGCACGGTTTGAGAATGGACGCTTTGTGTATAGAATAAGCAGATCTCCCATGTGTGAATATATGATCAACTTCATCCATAAGCTAAAACACCTGCCTGAGAAGTACATGATGAACAGCGTGCTGGAGAACTTCAC
Organism: Oostethus manadensis; assembly: GCA_024372805.1. Classification (NCBI taxonomy): domain Eukaryota; kingdom Metazoa; phylum Chordata; class Actinopteri; order Syngnathiformes; family Syngnathidae; genus Oostethus; species Oostethus manadensis. The sequence goes on from QODF01000061.1 coordinate 2,034,314, forward strand.
TATCTTACTGGTAAGAGATGACACTCAAGTGTTTGGCTTTGTCAGGCCATGTACATAATCAAATGCCAGACAGATGCCTGATTCCGCGCAGCATGTACATGCGTCAAGCATAACCCAAGCTTTAAAGTGGCTCTGGGCGCCAATGAGAGAGCGTATTCTTGCACAGATGTCCATAAAGACTTCATGTATGTCATCAACAAGGTTACTAAAATAACATAAATAAATAATAATAATACGCGATTGACTGGCGACCAGTCCAGGGTGTACCCCGCCTCCCGCCCAAAGTCAGCTGGGATAGGCTCCAGCATACCTGCGACCCTAATGAGGATAAGCGGCATAGAAAATGAATGAAGGAATAATAAAAATCCAGGAGACTTTGTTCTGTGACATTGTTGTGCCTCAGCCTTGGTCACTGCAGCGCTACTTCACTGCAGCTCTCCTCTCATACACAACACGTTTGAGGACTTTTGGTAGACACTGTAGCATAATGGAGTAATCCCTCGTTTATTGCAATTAATAATTCCTAATTTATAAATCTATTTTTGTAGCTTGATCATAGAAAATCTGTTTATGGCCTTCTAAATATGTTTTTTTTAACATTATTACAACCCTCTAGACGTGAAGTAATACCCCGTAGTTACCATTATACGCGTATTACCCAATGTAGTTGACCTAATAAGAGTAAATAAGACATAAATAAGACTCTTGTGTGTATGGCTACAAATGTGTTTCTATGGGGAGTTTCTATGGAATGGCGGGCAAATAGGCAGTGACATGGGGGGTTCAGAGTTTCAACTTATTTTGTGCCTGATAATTCATATCCGGAATAAAAGCCTGTTATTTCTGCAATCAAATGACACTACTGACACCTAGTAATCAGTATAGCATACTACATATTGTCTTTGAATGCATTTTGTATTTTAAGTCATTTTGTAAATGTTGTGCTTGAAAATGATTCATATTCAACATTTGTTTAAACAGGCATATGTTTGGACTATTAATAGGCCGTACTCAACCACAAAACAACATTAATTATTAGTTAATATACTGTAGTGGAAACTTGTGAGTGAAGCCGCAAAATTCTCTTGCTGCAGGTTTTTGTTTTCTTGTTGCCCTCAGTCTCCTTTTGAATAAATGTATCCTTACTGATATATAAATACAAAAATGCTCATTCTCCACCATTGTTGTTTTTTGTTACTGATGCATTGAATGCGCTATATTTCTTGCGGTGCAGAAGCAGCAATCGAGGCAAACAGTCAATGTCCTCAAGTGTATGTGTGTGTGTTTGTAGGTGGTGACAAACAGGGACACTCAGGAGACGCTGCTTTGTATGGCGTGTGTGTTTGAAGTGTCCAACAGCGAGCACGGCGCCCAGCATCATATCTACAGACTGGTAAAAGAATGAATCAGTCTTCTTTCCTTCTCACAGACTCTTTGACCTCCAGACCGGTGGCTGTGCCTCTCGCTGAAAGTCACGCCGACAACGCTTTTTGTCGGTCATTACCTGAAGTCTCTTTTTATCACTGTGTTGTTTTGTGTTTGTTTTGTTTTTGACTGCAGCTGTGGGTTGTGGCACAGTTTTTTTTTTTTTTTTCGCTTCACTGCAGGAAATCTCCTCAAGAGATTATATACAGTAGAGTGGCTGTAACTGTGGCGTCTACGTACACAAATTTGATTAATGGACCTGTGTGTTGTATGTGTTATTTTTGCTAAGACAAAAAATATATAAATGGGCTATTTGCCTTTTTGTGCTAGTTGCTTAATCAGGTGTGTGTAATATGTTTGAATGTGTTAAGAATACATGTTCCATCCATAGAGCTCCAAAGAAGCTGACATGATGCTAAATATTCTACTTAATGACTCCTTTTTTCCGTTTTCAATCTGCAAGCAGTAAATGATTTGCCTGTCGAAGGACTCCAGCACCGTAACAGCAATTCGAATGCTCTCTAAAAAGAGACGTTACAATCACCTTGCTGTATTTTCTAATGAATTCAGGAAACATTCCAACCTGCTTAAGCATTCCCATTGTATCGGATAGGATTTTTTTTCTGGAAAGGTAAAAACACTACAAAAAATTGAGTTTAATTTTGTCTAAAAGCACTTTGCTCCCCATCCCTGTTTTCTGTTCTGGAACTTTTTGATGAATCAAAACACATCACATTATATATAGAAAGCAGCCATGTTTTTTTCTTCCAAAATAAGTTTCATTACTAGCGTGATTCAGTTTGAAGCGTTTACACTCGCACTACATTCCCATTACCGTGGCCTACGCCGCCCCCGAGCCTTAAACACGTTACACTAAAACTGTGATCTCACTCTGTGGAAAGTCACCTTAGACATTTCTGATACTTTCTGCCAAAGTGTAAGAGTACTATAGTGCCTTAGCATAAATAGTCCAACTCTAACAAGTCTGACAAAAACACACTGCCATTGGTACACTCCTGAAAGCTCACTTGAGATTCACTCCATTGAAACGCCTCAAATCATATAAAACCTGCATCTTTGCTCTACAAAAGTCATATATTCTCTGAATATCAAACCTTTTTTCTAAGAACATTCCTGTGGTAAAACACTAAAACACACAAAAAAACTTTTGTTGTCTTTTTGTGCTGTGCATGGTAGAAAAAAGTGCCTTTGGTTTCCAATTCAAAACAAATAAAATGTTGCTAGACCAAAAATGAGATGATCCCAATCACCACTTTGCCTTTTTTGTAACACTAACAACTGAAACAGTTCAATGTTATAAGACAAAGGATTTCAAAGTGTGAGGTAGGCCTTCTCTTCCCAGACTTCAGCAGATGGAGAAAAATAAAGGAAAACATCTTTTCGAAACCATCTAAGTCATAGCCATGACTTAGATGATTAGTAATTGATTGTAGTTCAGAGTTGGGGTTAGGTTGGTCTGGAGTGAGCAGAAAAAACACTAAATAAACTCCACAAAATCCTTTGTTGAGGGGAAGCTTTCTGTGCCGCACTTTGAAAAGCCCAGCATAAAATATGCTCATCTTTTGGTTTTCACTTATGATGTTGTATGAATGAAGTAAACACTGCAACACACTTTCAGACTGAAGTGCAGAAAAGAGAGAAGAGAAAATTAGTTTTTAATTCTTTCCACCAACGGCAACTGCACGAACACACCAGCTTGCATCATTTGCATTCCAAATTAACAATGACTATATGAACAAAATTATTGGGACACCTGACATTCATACCTATTGGAAGTAAAAATGGAAGAAAATGCACAGCTTCATCTTTTCTGGAAAGACTTTCTACAAGATGTTGGAGTGTGTGGTTGAAATATATATCCACTGTTGGACGAGAGAGAAGGCCTTGTGGCGCACCATCTCTGTTCTTGTTCATACCAAAGGGGTATTACGGGGTTTAGGTCAGGGCTCTCAGGTGCATGCCTTTATGGACCTTGCTTTGTGCATTGGGAACTGAAAAATACCTCTTTTAAGGAACCAAGAGGCCTCGAATTTGGAGATATGTCCTAATACATTTGTACATTTAGTTCAGGGATGTGCAAACCTTTTCCACCTACATATTGAAACAGCATATTGAAAAACGAAAGCATGAAAGGGTACACACACACACACACACACACATACAGTAGTGTTCAAAACAAAGTCCAACGTGAAAACAACATTAAGTACTATTATTAGTATATTTTTATTGTTACATGGCCAACAAGCCACTAGTAGTTGCAGTAGATTCTCAGAAAACAAACAAGACCCTTCATTCACGATATGCACACTCTTAAGGCTGTTGAAAGGGGTTTGTTACAAAAATAGCAGTGTGGCATTCAATCGGTGATCCGAGATCAATTTTGTGAAAAAAAAACAGGTGTGAATCAGGTGGCTCCGATGTAAGGATAAAACCAGCACTTTTTGAAAGCAATAGGAAAATTGGTAGTTCAAGGCATTGTTCAGAAGAACAGCGTACTTACTTAAAACGTTGATTGGAGAGGGGAAACCTATGAAAAGGTGCAAAATTGTTTTGGCTGTTCATCTAAAATGATCTTCAATGCCTTAAAATGGAGAGCAAAACCAGAGAAATGTGGCAGAAAACGGAAGACAACTATCAAAATGGATCAAAGAATAACCAGAATGCCGAAGACTCAGCCAATGATCAGTTACAGGATGATCAAAGACAGTCTGGAGTTACCTGTAAGTACTGTGACAGTAAGAAAATGTATGTGTGAAGCTAATCTATTTGCAAGAATCCCTCAGCAAAGTCTCTCCATAAAAAAAAGGCTTGTGCAGAAGAGGTTACAATTTGCCAAAGACCACATCAAATTCTTCTTTTTGGGTCCAAGGGCTGCAGACAGTTTGGGAGACGACCCCCAAACTTTGAATTCAAGCCACAGTGCACAGTGAAGACAGTGAAGCATGGTGGTGCAAGCGTCATGATCTGGGGATGTTGCTCATACTACGGTGTTGGGTCTATTTATCCCATAGCAGGGATCATGGATTAGTTTGCATGTGTCAGAATACTTGAAGAGGTATTATGCTGAAGAGGACATGCCCTTGAAATGGGTTTTCAACAAGACAATGACCCCAAACACACTAATAAACAAGCAAAAACTTGGTTCCAAACCAACAAAATTATTGTTATGGACTGGCCAGTCCAATCCAATACCCAGACCTTAATCCAATAGAGAACTTGTGGGGTGACATCAAAAATGCTATTTATGAAGCAAAACCAAGAAATGTTAATGAATTGTGGAATGTTGCTAAAAAAATTTGGAGTAGAATAACAGCTGAAAGGTGCCACAAGTTGGTTGACTCCATGCCACACAGATGTGAAGCACTTATCAAAAACTGTGGTCAAACAACTAAATATTAGTTTAGGGTCACAGGATTGCCAAATCCTAGAAACAAAAACGTTTGTACAGAATAGTTTTGTGTTTGTAAAGTCAACACCAGACACTGATATTTTTTAACACACCAATTTCAACCAATTGGCCAATTGAAGAGCGTGCATATCATGAATGCTGGGTCTTATTTGTTTTATGAGAATCGACTGCACCTACTGGTGACTTGTTTGCCATGTAGCATTAAAAATATACTAATAACAGTACTTAATCTGGTTAGTGACATTGGACGTTTTCCCAGCAATTTTATTTTGTTTTGTCTTTCATAAAATTGCGATGTTAAAAAAAAAAACTTTAATATTTCAGCTTTTTTTGAATAAAATTATCTTTTTTTCATGTTCTTGCTGCGTTTTGGACAGCCCTGATATACATGTGACATTTAAAAACCAAGTATGTTTAAAATTGCTGTTTCATGATTCATTCAAGTTAATTTAAAGAGTGGGCCATCCCATCGATGTTAACGACACAAAATGCTAGTGGTTGGATCCACATAGTTTTAAAGACACTGCTTTCTTCTTGTTAGGCTTTTCTTCTGTTTATCCCGTGTATCTGACCACATTTATTGATGTACTTGTATGCAGTTGTACTTGTGTTGACAGTCTGTATATTGTGTTACTGCTGCTGGTACATGTTGACGTGTAGTTTCAGCACTACATCAGGACTGACGAGGACTTCAGCGGCGTGGGTGTCTGCTATTTTTTGTCATACAAAAGTGACTTTCAAAAAAAAAAAAAAAGACAAACAGCCAAACATTGAAATGGGCTGCAACAGTATCAGCAGTTGTGTTATTTGTCATTTTGTCAAGGAATAAGGTACTGGTACCGTTCTGTTTTTAAGATTTTTCCCAGTGGTAACTTTCAAGTGATTTTAATTGACATTGTTCATGTTTTATGTTTTGTGTGCAAACTTCTTGTAAGAAGGTGCTTTGTATAAAAATGATATCTTAGCTTTTTCTTGGTACAGATGTGTGATATCTTTCTCTTATCAATGACAGTAATGTGTTGGAGCAAGGAAGAGAAGAATGCTCTGCTTATTATTATTATTATTATTATTATGGTCTAGTTTTTTTCTGTAACATTATGATGCCTTCTTGAGAATACTAGATATTTTTTAGCTTTCTAGGTCATTTGTATGTATGCAATACTGCAGATAAATACATTGGAAAAGTACTGGCTTGTATTTTAGTTTGTGTGTTTGTCGTCTTACCGAAGTCCAGCATTAGGTGGCGCCATTTTCTTTTCCTCGACCGGCTATCTCTGTTTCCCCTTCAAATATGTTAGTGAAGTAATAAAACGAGACACTAGAGGTAGACATTTCTCACTTACATGATGTCCTTTTTACCTAATCAAGAAAAATCTGTTCAAATAAACATGATTATGATTACAGCCAGATGTACAAATATAATAATAAAATACAAAAATGCAAATATAATAAACTATAATGAAAGCCATGCCATAAGGTTATAAATAGAACACAATGTGGAATAAAAAGTGTGTACCTTTGTTGTTTATGATGACGCACACATAATACAGTAAACATGTATAAATAATACATTCTATATATGTTTGTCAAACATTTTAGCAGTAAAAGTTAAATATAGTAAAGAAAACCTTTCCCATGTAAACGCCCGTGCGTGTGACGTCATCGCGGCTGTCCCACATTGTCAATTGGGCTAGTGGCAGTCACGTGATCCCACCCAAGTTGCGAGTGGAGTTGCTCACCAAACAAGTTCCTAAAGACGTACTCACGTTTAATGGCTGCAGTTCTCAACAAAGTGAGTCGCAGCTAAAGATGGATCCAGAAGAGGGGAGGATATCAGTGTGGGTGTGCAGAGAGGAGAAGATCGTGCTGGGCTTATCCAAACGCACAACCTGCTCCGATGTGGTCAAAGTCCTCCTGGAGGATCCAAACAGTCGGAAGCATCTTCAGGCTGCCCGTGCGCATCACTGCTATTGCATCGTGGAGAAATGGAGGAGCTTCCAGAGGATTCTGCCCAACAAAACCAGGATATGGCGCCTCTGGGTGGCGTGGGGAAAGGAGCGCGACCAAGTGAAGTTCATGCTGGTGGAGAACGAGGTGTTTGTGGACCAGAGCGCAGCTCGTAGTGCAGAGGCACGGGTGGTGGTGCTCAGCAAGCCGAACCCTTTTGTGTCCAAATGGAGCGCGACATGCCCTCTTGTGGTGGAGGTTCCCCCTGATAAACAGCGTCGCATAGTCAGGAAAGCCTTCAGAAAGTTGGAGAAGATGCAGCAGAAGAAGCACAGGGACCCCTCTTCTTCATCTTCTGCGGAGAAGATGCAGAGTTTGGCGCAGCTTGTGGTCTCCCAGGATAACACCATCCGCCTGCAAGCTCTCAGGATTCAGGAGCTGGATGTTGAGATTGAAAAGCATGAGGCCAAAGTGCATTTGGACAGAACCAGAAGCTATGGTGTCAATTATGTGCAGGACACTTATTTATTAGAGGGGGACAATGCTGCAGCAGCTCCTATCCATCATTCGTACTCTATGGAGGGATTCCTCCACTTGTGTGAGGACTTCATGAGGCTCGAGAAGAAGTTGTGGGAACAAGAGGCACTGGTGGACATGCTGACCATGCAGATAGAAGAGGAGCTCAACCACCACTGGATGCAGAGGAGGCTCCAGGAGATGCACAGGAGCACACATGATGAGGTCCAAGCGGATGCAGTCTTGTTTTTGGAAGAGGAGAGGCTGAGAAGTCAGCTGGACGTGAGCTTGTACATCGGTCTGCGCCTCCGCTCGGATTTGGAGGCTATTAGGGGCGATTTGGAGCTGAGCCGGCAGATTTGCAGCACTCGGGAGGAGGAGATGAGGGATTTGCTAGAGAAAATGAACTTTTTAGGTCTTGAGGTTGGGGCCAGCACAGAGGGGGACACAGATGAGGCTGGCTGGATGAGGATGATGATGAGCATTCTGGAGAGGAAGAGTGAGTGGGTGGAGCAGGCCAGGGGTCTGTCCAAATGTCACAGAGGGAACGACGACGACTCAGACACTGGTTTAAGCTCCTTGCACAGCCAGGAGTCTGACAGCCTGATGTTGTGCGAGTCTCTGGTCTAGACCTAAGAATTGGACCAGGGTCACAGTCACGACATTAGGTACACCTGCACCACAACGTCCAATAGGAGGGCAGAGTTAATGTGTCGGTATCATTGTGGTTGGCAACTTGGTCTACAACTGCACTGCAGCTGTATCTATTATTTGATTGACCTCATTTGGCTTTATGAGAGAGACGATCTGTTAGGAACACCTCTCAGCATGAGCTATGAGCCTCCACCAGCCTTTCACACCCAGAAGCTGGATATATAAGTATTTTCAAATTATTGTATTTAAAAAAAATACAATGATGTTGTATGTCTTTGTTTGTCTATATGTGCCCTGCGATTGACTCGCGACCAGTCCAGGGTGTACCCCGCCTCCCGCCCACAGTCAGCTGGGATAGGCTCCAGCATTCCCCATGCCGCTTATCCTCACTAGGGTTGCAGGGGATAAGTTGGAGCCTATCCCAGCTAGAGGCGGGGTACAATCTGGACTGGTTGGCAAGGACGCTGGAGTACGCAGAGAAAATAACATCAGCAAACCCCACACAGAGATGCCCAAACAGAGATTTGAACACTAAGTGGACGAGGCTCCTGCGTGGCCCTGAACAAACACATTTCTGTTATAGAAAGTTATATCATGTGCAGGTGTACCTAATAAATTGTCCAGTGAGTGTATTCATCCCATAATATTGCAAGTATTGATGAGCTTGTTTCCTGCATGATCATATTTTTTTATAACAGATTTACACCGAACCGCGTTGTTAACAACATAATCATTAAAGGTTCTTTTTTTATGACAATGCATTATTGCCTCAACTGCTTTGCTATTGTTAAACGTCCCATGTATTTATTGTTCAAAGCGATTTCAAATCTCAGAGAAGTTTAAATATCGTAAGTGTGTGCAGAACAATCTAATCTTGGAGTTTAGATACATTTCAGTCACATTGTAACGGTAATATCAAGCTAGGGTAGTCCATGACAAAAACAAAAGCAGATGACTGATGGATGGTTGGCAGCGCGCTGGGCTTGATTTGAAGATGTGTAGCAAAGCATGCTTTTTGTTTTTTACAAAACTGTCCTTCATCAAGTGGTGGCGTATGCACAGGGCGGGCTCGTCTAGCTATGGACGGGTCAAAGGTGGTATGTTCCTGAGAAAAGACAGAAAGACTGAGCAAAAAAGTGGAAGAAAAAAGGGAGGAGGAGAATTTTTTTGACATTTAGTGCTCACAAAGAGGCTCTAGGGACACATGTTAAAAGTGTAAAAGTCCATTTTGCACAATAATGGACCTTTAAATGTGACTTTCAAACATTTTAGCTTCCTTGTTAACTATAGCGGCATTGAGGTGCAGACAATCATCTTTGATTGTGACCCAGACACACTGGGACAATGAGACCTTCAAAAAGTAGTCAAAACAGAGACAGCCTCAGTTGACTCATCTTCCCACACTTTGGTACTTACGTCAATTAACAAACAACCATCACAGACAAGGACTCTAAAATATGTGAGTATGTGAGCAAGACTTGGATTCTATTCCGAATCGAATGATCTCCATGCATCAAGCATGTTAAACACATGAGGACTTTGTAGTCTGCGTTGCACTTCACACTAACATTAGAGCTCAGTACACAAAGTGTAAACAAAATCAAAACAAGTGGAAATAAGTTTAGTTTTACAATTGTAATATTAGGCCCTGGCCACACAGAAATAAAGCAGGGATGTTTTTAGGGGTGAGTTGAAAAAAATGTGTGTCCACACTGCGTCTGATTAGTAAATAGGTGCAATGTGTGGCCCGGTAAACACACACTCAGACGGAACCACATGTCACACCAAACTATAGAAGAAGAACGCATGCACATAAGTCCATCATGTGGAAAGTGGAATTACTTGTCAAAGTCATTGTGGATTATAAGACAACTAAATATCAGGGGAGTGTTGACGACGGTGAGTCGTGCCATTTGAAATATTCAGATACGCTGCCTGGACAAAAAAAAAATTGCCACCAAAAAAAAAAAAGGCCATACACCAACATTTCATTGGACCTCCTTTAGGGCACGTCCAACCGGTAGAAGACCTCGGGGAAGACCCAGGACACGCTGGGTAGACTATGTCTCTCAGGTGGCCTGGGAATGCCTTGGCATCCGCTGGGAAGAGCTGGAAGAAGTGGCCGGGGAGAGGTTGGTTCAGGATATTCAGGTAGTCAGCTGACCTCATTCTTTGAGCAGATAGTGGTGCTGAACCTAGACCTGACCAAGTGCAGAAACCTTGTACCTATTTGCTTAGTTTAAATCCAGCTGGTGACTTTTTTTTATGATGTTGGCTTGTCATCAAAGCTCAATTCTGCTCATGTGACAACAACCGGTCGATGGCTTCATGGCTTTCAGAAAGCAGTGGTTTGCTTGTCTACACAAAAACAACAAGCTGACATTTTCTGATTTTTCCACTCTGGCAGCTGTTATCAAGAAATGCCATTTCAAGGAAACCACAAAACTGATTTTGTGTGGATGAAAGGCTAAAATGATAAAATACTGAATAGCCCCTTCATGCTGAAAACAACTGAAATGCATACAAATGATGAATGAAAGGGATGCATTAACATGCAATGTTACTTCTACCTTCATTGAAGATGTTATTCTTGACCTCACTTTTCCCCAAAGACACGATGACGGCAGCGAGATCGTCACGGACACCACCTTTCTGTTTTGACATGTGTTATTACTTGCATATTACTTGCATTCAGTGTTTTCTCAGCGCAAAGGCAAATGTTCAAGGTTCTACTGTATACACGTTTAGAATATTCACACACATTTTCCAAAAAGTGAGAAATAAAAATAAATGTGCAATATTGCAAAAATAACACCTTGTTACCATAAATTATTGTTATTTTATGGGGCAATCACCTTGATTAAATTCACTATAAAACCTCACAATATTAACCATCAAGCAGACACAGCAAAGTAGACCAGAATTGCTTTGATTTTTTTCTCCTGTTTACAGCCACTTGTTGCTAAGCAGAGCTCTTAGGGTTCCAGGGTTCCATTGCGACTGCCCCACAGCCCAGCGAGAGATCAGCATATCATCAGCTAACTGCAGCAAGAAGTCATACAGGTACACAGTAAAACAACTAGGAATAGCTTATGAGACATATTTATGCAATGTGTTCAATGTAAACTCTGTATTGCATATAAAAGTATCATAGCTACTGCAAACGCGATGCAAACAAAAAGTATCCATCTATCTGGTTGCCTTTTGGAGCACAGCTATTTGCAATATCGTGCACTGAACGGCTACACACACATGTAGCAGCATTGTCCAAGAAGAAGAGGTAGTACCGTACTCCACATTTGAAATGTACTTTGAAGTTACACGCAACTCAAGGTTGTGGGAGTGAGGAGAAAATGAGAACATTCCAGGTCTTTTGAGTGTGCGGGTCTGCTTGGGCTGTTTCCCACATAACTGAATGGAATTGCACAAATGTCCAGTTGTGATATGGAGTGAGTCCCAAGAAGTCTGGAATCACTTCAAGTGAACGGAGGAATCTGGAGTGTTCCTCTTGAAAGCTTTTGTCTAAGATGAGTCCATCACTGAGACACAAAGGAATAAATAAGCCCGTTTACAAGATGGAATATTTGTCTCACAGGCGACAACCTCACAGCCTTGTTATCTTCTTTTAGCACATTCCACATCTGAGCTTTCATTCGTCTTCGTGGTGATGGTGTGCAAAAAAACATGTCAGTCTTTGTTTATGGGTCATTGCAGGGGTCACAGGTCGATAAATCACGTGTTGAGTTCACTGACAGCGTGCCACCTTCAGCACAGTGACGTTGGAGTCAACACATGTTAAGCTTTCCTCAAGCGGCTCTTCAAAATGGAACCAAGAAGAAGTACAAACTCTTTTATTTCCATAAACAAATGAATAGTGAAATACAATAGTCCCTTGTTTATCGCGGTTCATTGGTTAAACACTGCAATAAGTGAATTTCCGCAAAGTAGGATTCGATATCAAAAGCATAGTTCAGATTTTTAGACATGTAGTTGTATGACATCCCCATCAACAGTTTGGCCCTTGAGCCGAGTGCTACAGAATGCCTCATATGACTTATCTTCAATATTTATTTTACTAATAACGGGCTACAGTCGTCATCATTAGATCAGACCGAGTGATTGAGAAGACCTTATGGAAAAGACCATGAGGAGAGTCAGCACCTCGCCCGGACGTGGGTTGCCGGGGCCACACAATGGGCCCAGCCTTGGGGCAGGGATTCTTGGGACATAGAATCCTCCCAGCGGTACTAGAGGAGATGGCTAGGGACTGGGAAATCTAGACTTCCTTACTTAGACCGCTGCCCCCACGACCCGGAAGAAAATGGAATGGAAAAAACTGCAATGTATCAAGGGATGACTGTATCATGTTCATGATGTGTAATGTTCACATGTCTGTGCAATAAGTGTCAGAAAGTGTGAAAAAAATAAAATAAAAAACCCCCACAATGCAACCCAGCCCCTGACCAACCAAGACCAACCAACCTGACCTGCCAAGAAGGTAGAGGTTGGACACAATGGCTTGCTGTACCACACCTTCCTGGCAAAACACACATGGGTGTTCAAAGTGTGGCAGAGGAAGTATCTGTAGAATTAGGCTCATTGCAGAAATCAAATAAAGAAAAACCCAGCAAAAGTAGAAGAATAGAGCAAAATGTAACTAGAAAAAGCTCAACTGTTGACACTAATAACCAGTACAAACACAAACGTTGTTTTGTGAGTTGGGTGTTGTGACACGCCTACTTTGCGGTGTGCATTCCGTTGTACTTTTGTTATTATTGTCGCTGAAACCATATTGTACTGAGCAGCCAGGCCAGAGACCACAACAAGTTTCCCTTCCTGTCCCATCTTGTGTAAAATTGCATTGTGTAAAAAAGTCAAATGACTTTTTAAACTGAACTTAAAACATAAATTAATAAACACAGTTGTGGGACCCATTCGGTCGGTTAGCTGATTTTAGGTTCTGTTGAGCTGCATCTTGACAACACAGCTCGCGTCTAGAGAGTTGGGGAGGGCTGCGGCTTTCCCATCATTAGCTTTGTGAAAAATGTTAACATCCATCCATGATTACGACATGAATTTGCATTATTTGTGAGTCCTGGTACTGAACTTTGACCACATCTACCGTAAGCACACTGGCTTTTTTTATTACATGATTATGTTGTTGCTTTATATCTAGCATTCTTGCTTCTACCAAGAATCCAATTCAAAATCCTGCCTTCCCAGTTTAAAGTGGTCATATTGCGACATCTTTCTGCTCTTGTGACCCTCAGGTAGCTAAGTAAGGTTACCAAAACACTAGACAGCTCTCAGTAGTGCAATGTCTGTATTGTAATCACAGCTGCTAATTAATGCACTCAAGGTGCTGCTGTAAAGTCCAATAATTCCATCTTTATCAAATCAAGTGACTGATTTGGCTTGTCAAGGTAAGTTCCTCACACATCATCTTTTAACGGTGTCACCAGCTGGAGCCCTCTAATCCCAAGAATGTGTCCCTTTGTGTTCCTGGGGGTCTTTGTGCGACCCCTGAGAGCGGTGGTCCGTGAAGTCATTAATGAAGGCGTTGACTTCAGATTCATGACTTTTTTTCATAGTGGTGCTGAGGTGTGGGGCGCTCGCACCACTTTAAGCCTGCTCCCGTCACACTGGGCCTGCCGTTGGGCACTCATTAGAGAGCCTTGTGCTCTTGGCAGGTGTGTTAATCCTGTAAGGCTGCATGCTGACCTCCAGACCCGGACCATGGGGTACGTGACTGCCTCTCAAGGCCCATTATATCCACTTGGGTCTGTCAGCGTCTCGCTCATTACACTCCAAAAGACATGTTCTTCTTTAGGTATGTACACGTGTCTATACCGCATAACCAGGATAATAACGGTATTGAATTCGGAGATTAGGCCTGTTTGGATTGTGGCCTGCATTTTGCACTCCACACAAAGGATTACACAGAAAAAAAATCACCACACTGACCCCAATACAAGACTATTTTTCCCTTTAGTATAGCTAATGGTCACGATGCGTGTTTTTTGTATGCGTGACAGTATGTTGTAGTTCTGAGTATTATGCCTTTGTTGTGTCTTTTCCTACGTTCACATGTGTATTCCCGCCTTGTCTGTTTTGACAGTCCTGTTAATTTCGCGCACCATTTCGTGTTTGGGGCTTTCAGTATTTAAGTTCAGGTGTGCGCAGTGGATTTTTGTTGGAGCACAGTGTCGTTTGGCTGCCTGCTTCCCGCTGCTCGACAGCACAATTCCTTATTAAAGGAACATCCTCCTTACCTGCTTGGCGTCCAGCTCTCTGCATCCTCGGGTTCGTACACCGTGCCACGACGACAAGCTCGTAACACCTAATGTCTGAAAACGTTGTCTTACATTCGGAGTGTAGAAACTGATACATACAAACCAGTAAGAGGCTCTGCACGACTCAAGCAAATTAGAGCTTTTCTTCCTGTAACTCACATGCGCGCACACAACAAGTGCTAAGGAGAAAGTGTCTCAAGGTTTGGTCAAGTTGGCAAACAACAGTTACGGTGTTAATTATAAAATAATCTTTAGTGGTCAATGCAGAAGAGACAAGTGTCCCTAAACAGGAGAAGTGGATTATGGGCGTGTACTTCATAGGATTCGGGTTTACGAGGAATAATGAATATTTTGTCTTGCTGCCCCCACCCAAAAAGGGTGTTTCTGTCAAGCACATAAAAACAAACCAGCGTTGTTTGATGGGTGTCACTTACAAACCCATCAAGATGTCTGCCTGCGTCACCAATTTATCTTCTCCCTTCCATAAAAAAAGAAAAAGTGAATGAACTCGGCTTCAGGGGGGAAATGGAAAGAAAGAAATGGAAAGAAATGGAAAGAACAATGTGAGTCAACGCCCCTCCTTTGTCTCCTGGTGGGCAGGGATGTCTTCACATATCATGGCCATGGATTGTGTTGCAGCCCCACAGTGGGTCACACCATGTCTCCTTTTCAAACACCACAGTGGAGACTCCAACAGATAATGTTGCATTGCCAGGATTATTAGGTTGAAGGAAAGACAGGTAGCTAGTGTGCTTCGTTGTGTGTGCAATGATAACTACTTTTCTGTATTTTTTAAAATTTCACTACACCAAATAAGGTTGAGTAAAAGCTCCTGATTAAGATGAGGCGAGGCAGCAGGGTACCAATCAAATGTCACCAAATAAGCAGGCTTCCATGGGTCAAATACCCCTTAAAGGTCTTAATTGAGTCTTAGAACTGTCATATTCGTTATTATACTGACACTAGTAAATCATCAGTGCACTTTTATGTATTTAAAATGGTACTTTTCCTCATACCGGTGGAGCATCTTTCGTCTTTGCAATAGTTGAGGCCAATCCACGAAAGCGTACTTTTGTGATGCGATCTGAACCACAGCACCTCCTGGTGGTCACTTCATTCCACACGGTGTGGATTTCTTTACTACGCGTTTGCTGCCATTACAGTGTAGGTTAATATTGCTAATTAGAAAAGACTTAGGTTAATGTTTTGAACAGAAAACGACGTAATGTGGTGTTAATTTTTTAGGTTGAACTGTTAACTGAAAATGGCTTTTTTACCAAAAAACGACATCTTGGTTTCACGCAGCAATCAAGAGACACCAGCATTTTGACATCTTTATTGAATGACATTTTTCAAGCTTTGCACAAAAAAGATTGAGAGCGCACAAAAGCCTGTGCTCTGCTTTAATATTTTATCTGCAGTAGGAGCTTCATATCACATATCACATCCAGCCAATGACATAAGAGAACACATGGAGATCCTGACACTAAAGAGGTGAAACAAGATGATTTTCTCCATGAGCAGTCTTCTATACCTTCTCCTAGAAGCACACGTAGTCCTTAAGCCACCCAGGAAAGTCTAAAAGTATGATTGGTGAAAGAAAACCTGGCAAGAAACATTGATACCACAAGAATGCTCAGCCAAACCTGACAAATTAGGGTGCAACATTGTAAATAATAATAATAATAATAATAATAATAATAAATGTGTTTGCTGTCTATATTCCAAAATTAAAATAAATTGCTTTGGTCAAGTAAAAAAACAAAAAACAAAGTGAACCCTTCCTTTGGGCAGTTTTATGTCTTTACAGTCCACCACGTTCTTGGCTCTCTATAAGGCTGCAACGGAGGTGTCAAGGCAATATGGTTATGGTGCCCCTTAGCACTCCATGCTGCAGCATGCTGGGAGTTGGACAAAAGGGACAGTCATGGGGCGGAGGCGTCATGGCTGAAGGATCTTCCCCTCATACAGTGGGTGGAGGTACATCAGGGTCGGGTTCGTTACTGTAGTTGTTGCTGTAATTATTCCCACTGGGTGGGTGGTTGGGCAGGATGTCCAGCTCATCCACCTGGGGGCCCGGGTGCATGACAACCAGCTGATCCTGGGGGATGTCTGCTGCTGCTGCTGCCAGGTTTGTAATGGATTTGGATTTGACGCATTGGAAGTCCACATGACGGCTCTTGCCCTCCTCTTTCTCCCATGACATGCGGATGAAGGGCCTCTGGACATAGTTGTAAATGACCTCTGGGCGACCTCCTGGACGTTTCTTTACCTTCTCTTTATATGTGGGGTAACCTGGAATATGGATAAACACATTTGTACATACGCCCTGTATTCCTGTATTATTTGATGACATCCTAGTTTTGAGATATATTCATGAATACATTTTTTTAATGCCGCATGTTTTCATTAGGGTCGTGGGTGTGTCAGAGCCTATCCCAGCCAACTTCGGGCGAAAGGTGGTGTAGTCTCTGGACTGGGTGCCAACCAACTGCATGGCACTGAGGTGTATTTATTTATTATTGTGCTGTAGTTGGCAGTGGTGCAGAACGTGTATCATTCTGAGAGCTGTTTCTAATATTTTGCACTTCTCAATAAGGTAACCAAAATATACACACCCCTCGATGGGGCACGGTGCAGTCAGACTGCTAACTTTGATCCGATGCACACCTCAAACAATGGCAAGGGAATCAGACTGCCTTTACAACAGGTAAGGAATAATAGATGGTAATAAGCATCATGTTCCATTACCATAATACATAAGATTTCTTCCAGCCAAACAGCAAATAATGTTCCTAAGTAAAATTATACACACTTATACACATAAGAAGGTGCACAACAGGTGCTGCAATGAGTTGTTTATAAAGGGTTTTCTTTTGGAGTGGTGTGAAAAAATATCTGCCACCTTTCTGATTTTGTATTTTTTGCATGCTTGTCACACTTAAATGTTGCAGATCAAGCAAAGTTAAATATTAGCCAATGACAACACACCTGAACACAAAATGCAGTTTTCAAATGAATGTTTTTGATTTTAAAGGAAGAAAAAAACCCAAACCTACATGGACCTTTACGAAAGCGATTTTCCCCTAAAGCTAATAACTGGTTGGGCCACCCTTAGCAGCAACGATAACTTGCAATGAGGCTTTTACCGCACTGTGAAAAACCTTTTTGCCCACTCTTCTTTGCAGACTTGTTGTAATTCAGCCACATTAGAGGGTTTTACAGCACAAAGCGCATTTTTAAGGTCATGCCACAGCATCTCAATAGGATTGAGGTCAGGACTTTGACAATGTCACTCCAAAGTCTTAATTTTGTTTTTCATGGTGTGTTTTGGATCATTGTCCTGCTGCAGCACCCAAGTTCATTTCAATTTGAGGTCACTAACTGATGACCAAACATTCTCCGTTCACACAAACCATCTAAGCATGAGTTGGTGAATGTACCTTCAATTCCCAGCCTTATTTTCTTCAGTCCCCTCTCCTTTAAAACTGATTTGGCCACGTCTCGATTCTCAATGTACTTGAAGAATCTGTACAGCTTTGTACTATAAATGACTGCAATGACAGAAAGCAACACAATAGTCACAATTGTACATTCACATAAAGCACAGAGTGAAGCAGTATATTATTTTTCCAAAACACTCACTTTGAGAGTACTCCTCTCCCATCTGTGGTGGGTATTCTTCATCCCAATCGACCACATCATCATCAGTAAGGACGACGATGTGACATTCTCTCTCGCCGCTCTGGGCGCTCGCCACCATCAGAGGTAGAACCATTTCTTCCAGGTAGAATTCGAACTGTCGCCGAGCACCATCGTTCGACAGTTCGTGCATGAGGGCACCTGAGAACAAACAGTCACTATGGTCAAGCTGGTGGACTATCTTGTTGGATGAAGTTGCAGACAGTAAATGCACTGTTAATTAACTTCTTAGTTTTTAAAGATGACAGCAATAGGAGCAGTATAAAGGAAATTAGCTGAAAGGTAGAAAATAGTACTCTGCTCAAATGGAACTACATCGCTCCCTTCTGGTGCCCACCTGTGTAACCTGTGTGTGTGTGTACACAAAGAAGAAACACTCACTGAGGTCTCTGCATTTGATGGTACTATAGTCAAAAGAGATGCATAGATAGTCACACGCCTCACGCAACTCAGGTATGGAGATTCCATCAGGACAACGAATTATGCCTGATTTGTAGTAATCCTGTCCATTAGACACAAACATAGAAGTCAGTGTGTTAGTGTGAAAATCACCACATTCACAGACAAAAATATTCCCCAAAATATTGCCATTTTCAGTTAAGAATGATCCCACAGGGCTCATACATGAACATAAATAAATATGTTTTGTGTCAGCATTTTTCCTTTTCGTAAGCCTTACTTTTTTTTATAAGACAAAAAAGAATCTTGCTAAACCGGAAACACAGTCAGATGAAATCACATGGAAGTAATAAACACACCCCAGGTTAGTCAGACTTAAGTTATTTATAATTTACTTCCTGGTTTATATTCGGCCAAAAAAAAAAAACATTGCCCCCTCCCTCTTTCCTCCTTCTGAGTTCTGTTATTTGCTTTCTCCACAACTCAGACTTGCTTGTTTGCTCATTATGAATCATAATCCAACACTTTGCTATGTTCACACACACACTGATTTTAATTTTGTGATCAAATCTAATCTTTATGTCGTCATTTACATTGCCAAGAAAATGTGACTTGCATCAATGTGAACATGTGCACCAACACGTGGTTCAGTATGTTAATGCAAGTAAAACCCCATTCCTGTTGCATTTGTGGCAATTTCAAGAATTTTGCACAAATGAAGTCAGCATTTTCTTAACCAAAATAATTTTGTGCAGAAAACTCCGGGGAGCATGTGGGTGCTCATAAATATGAGCCAAGAGTGATGGAACATTGACGTGAGTCGCTTCACTGACTTTTGAAATAACAGAATTTCTAGGCAAAGCCAGGGCATTAAGGGGTTTCAGTTTGGTGGCCGCAGGATTCGGTCTCTGCTTTTTGCAGATGATGTGGTCCTGTTGGCTTTATTGAGCAGTGACCTTCCAGTCTCACTGGATCGGTTCGCACCTGGGTGTGAAGTGGCTTGGATGAGAATCAGCACCTCCAAATTCGAATCCATAGTTCTCGCCCGGAAATGGGTGGAGTGCCATCTCCAGGTCGGGGATGAGGTCCTGCCTCAAGTGGAGGAGTTTAAGTACCCCGGGGTCTTGTTCACGAGTGAGGGAAGGATGGAACGCGAAATGGACAGGCGGATTGCTGCGGCTTCTGCAGTGATGCAGACTCTGCACAGGTCTGTCGTGGTGAAGAGAGAGCTGAGCCAAAAGGCAAAGCTCTGAGATTTACCGGTCGATCTACGTTCCTACCCTCAGCTATGGTCATGAGCTTTGGGTAGTGACCGAAAAGACAAGATCACGGGTACAAGCGGCCGAAATGAGTTTTCTCTGCAGGGTGGCTGGGCTCTCCCTTAGAGATAGGGTGAGAAGCGCTGTCATCCTGGAGAGACTGAGTAGAACTGCTGCTCCTCCGCATTGAGAGGAGCCGGATGAGGTGGCTGAGGCATCTGGTTAGGATGCTTCCCAGACGCCTTCCTGGGGAGGTGTTCAGGGAACGTCCTACCGGTAGGAGGCCTCAGGGAAAACCCAAGACACGCTGGAGAGACTATGTATCTCAGCTGGTCTGGGAACGCCTCGGCATCCGCCGGGAAGAGCTGGACGATGTGGCTGGGGAGAGGGACGTCTGGGCTTCCCTGCTTAGACTGCTGCCCCAGCGACCCGACCTCAGATAAGCGAAAGAAAATGGATGGATGGAGACAAGAACAATTTTTGCCTTCATCTGCCAACCTTTCGGCAACTGTCACATGGAAAAACATACCTTTCAATAACATATAGGTCAGAGAGACGCAACCTAAACTGTAGTAGCATTGGACACATATCAAATTTATATCCACATACAAGAGGCCTGGGTCGAATTTGAAAAGAAAATCTGAATTGTACTGTTCACGCTGACAAAAAATAAAATCAGATATAGGTCACATATTAGCCAAAAAATTAAATTGGACCTGAAATGTGAACGCAGCCAAAGTTACACACATTTTTGGGGGTTTTATTTGTAAACCTTCACATTGACCCCAAAATTCAGCTGCCATTTATACAAATTTACAACACGTAATTAAAACATTAATTTATGTCAAAATATAAGTGCTAAATAATTAACAAACAATGTTACTGACGGGCCGCACGGTGGCTGAGTGGTTAGCACATTGGCCACACAGTCAGGAGATCTGTAAGACCTGGGTTCAAATCTCCGTTGGGCATCTCTGTGTGGAGTTTGTATGTTCTCCCCGTGCGTGCGTGGGTTTTCTCCGGCTACTCCAGTTTCCTCCCACATTCCGAAACCATGCATGTTAGGTTAATTGGTGACTCTAAATTGTCCATAGGTATGAATGTGAGTGTGACTGGTTGTTTGTCTATATGTGCCCTGCGATTGACTGGCGACCAGTCCAGGGTGTACCCCGCCTCCCGCCCAAAGTCTGCTGGCATAGGCTCCAGCATCCCCGTGACCCTAATGAGGATAAGCGGCATAGAAAATGGATGGATGGATGTTACTGACCAGAATTGCTCGGAAAACTGTTGAACTAATTCCTTCAGCCACTTCAAACTCTCCCTTCTCATTGGGGCGTGTGAAATTATGCTCACGGCCCGATCCAAACATTCTGAAATAAAAATTTACAGAGTATTCAAATACATACAAATAAATGACTCTCTAGACATTCATGTGGTTATATATAGTAATGGTACCGCAGTGCAGTGCGTATCTTACCTGCCTAACATTGTATTAGGCTGTGCAGTGAAGATGGAGGGGTCAACCACAAAGCGTGTGTTGTCAACAATCAGCGTTACTCTCTCAGATGTCCGCATGTTTCGGACAGTGGCACCGGCTCCACTCTCCTTCGGGTTCTCGTACACAAAAACCATCTCTCCAACTGCTAAACTTTTGAATGATCCTTCAGTGCTGGACAGGCTGCTGTTGCGGCTGCTCACCACCCCGCTGCTGCTGGAGCCACTGGGAGACACTCTTTGTGGTCGAGGACTGCTGGGCCTTGACGATGGCCCGCCATCACGGTCGCGGTCTACATGCACAAGGACAGGAAAATAACTCATTTTTCCATTCAGACAAAAACTACATAGCACATTGTTATTCTAACAATGTGAAACCGAACAATTTAGTATTTATTGGTACCTGTTTTGAATTTAAATTGTGTGGTTGTCTTGCAACTCATTTACTGCAATATTTCTGTCTTATCTATTAACTACGACCGGAAGCTAGTACCCCAAACGCAACTCCTAACAGTAAGGGACAAATATATATATATTGCAGCTCCCCTGCTTGCAAGGCAAAATGACAGAGGAGGAAATCAATGAGGGCTAGATCTTTATGACAAGAACATCAAAAATTAGGTCATTGACAGAAAAGCAATGACATCACGGCATAGCCTCAAAATACTTATTAGTTGTCCAACCACAATGCTTTCCTGTCTTCGCTACCAGCCCACACCCTTAATGGGTCATAATTTACAACTTTTGTGCCTCTGGGGACTGCTAAGATATACAGTACCATACATGTATGTTTGACAATTTAGCTTACTTGTCATCTTTCAGCATTAAGACAACATCTTTGAGAGAAGCAGGCAAATTATTATTTTTAAAGACACTGCATCATCAATACTTGATTTTTCAAGCTCTTGATGGCCAACAGCATTGGCGTGAATACCAGCATCTTCGCAATGGCTTAATGATTGAGGTTGATAGCTGGCAAACGTTTTGAGGGTATCGGTGGTTCAAAGCAAGCTGCCACTGACATGCTCAATAAACACTCACACCAGGAGCAGAATCATTACACTCAACTCCAACCCGAGTCGCACACACAACCGCACTAGCATGTTAGCTTCCATCACGGAGCGTGAACGGAACGAAGATAGCGGAAGCAAAGCTAAGAGGTTCCTCCAACTTTCGCCAGTGTTTAAAATCATTTCAACATTGGAGAGGGCGATTTAGTGTTTGTAATGAGATTCCGCCATGATGTAGCCGTCCGCCGGGTATATAATTCCACACACGAATCTCATAATGACAGCATTTCCTTCACAAGATGCCAATTTCCGCGTTTAACAGTAAATTCCGTTTTTATTGGCCAATTCCGTTAATGCGAAAATCATATGGCCCTAAGAACAGCTTGTTTGTACTTCAAAACTTATTAGCTTTGCTTTTCATGGTGATATAGGATTTTTTTTACAAATGTTTTGTGGCAATCATGGACCATTATATCATTAACCCCTACAGGTTTTATTATAACATTTTGACCCTGGAACTTTATTATTAAATAATCAGTGACTAGTTGACTACCAAAATAATTGTTTGTTGTAGCCCTGGTATGAGTACAATAAGAGGAAAAGATAAGGTGTGGGTAAGTATTCATGCAATCAATTCAGAAGCAAAAGAAATATGAATGTAAAACCCATGGTGAGCAGGTCCTCTCACCTATGTTGTGTTGACGGGTTGGTGAGGTGAGGTTGCGAATGCAAGGAGTGAGCTGCCCCTCTCTCTCATGCGAGGAATCCCTGGAGCGATCGCTGGAGCGGCGTCGGTCACGTGAACGGTCGCAGCCCCCACTGGCACCATGCAGGCTCATGTTCCCGTGTTGTGCCTCCACTTGAAATGCACGGTCTTGACTGCTGCGTTTCAACATAAAAAGCTTACTTAACATCTAAGTCTAAAACCAGAAGATTACGTTTGTTGGTAGAGTAGCTACAAGCACATGCACTGGAGCTTGACCACCTAATACAAATATTAGAGCTTTCACAGCTTACATTTATCTAGTTTGTATAAAAAAAGAATGGAATAAGATGGACTACGTGGATGTCTTTATAAGAATCTATAATTAAAGTGTGACTAATGCTCAAAGAATGCAGTCTAGCTGCATTGAAGACTTGGGAGAAGCAAAGCCAAAATGAGGCCAACTACAGACCAGCCTAACTAAATGCATTTGAATAGGCAAATCCCAATGTTATACAATTTGTTCATTTAAAAAAAAAAAAAAGAGAGAGAGAGAACGACCAAACTCATGGCTGCCCGCAGAGGGCAGAGTATAAACATAAATATAACCTAATGATATTATAACACAATTGTCCATTTGATTGTTCTGTTTTTTTTTTAAACTGATGGATGACTTGCTTTGAAATGCAAAGTACAGCGAGAATGTCAAGGTAACAAGCAGACATTCAAAGTATTTTTGATAACAAAATCGCTTTGAAAATCTTGTTGCATGATCAAATATTATTCAAGTTTAGACAAACTGCACACAGTACAATTTTTCTGTCAAAATGAAATAATACATTTACAAGGGAAAGGTCAAGTTCATTATTGACACACATTATTTCCAGACTTTTGAGGGCCACATAAAATTATGTCACATGCAACACATTGTCTGTAAATTGTCTGTTGATGTGAATGTGAGTGTTAATGCTTTTTGTCTATATGAGCTCTGCGATTTACTAGTGATCACTCCAGTCTACTCCACCTCTGGGATAGGCTCCAGAACACGCATGACCCTAACAAGGTCAAGGTGTATAAGAAGTGGTTGAAATACCATATAGTTGAAACATCTCAGTATGGCAGAGCACAGTTGTATACTAGTGCAAACTACAGCCACAATAAAAAAAACAATGTGCTGAAAAGATAGCTGCAACCATCGCAGGTACAACTTTACTGCTCAAAACAAAACATTCATTCATTCATTAATTTTCTATGCCGCTTATCCTCGTTAGAGTCACAGGTATGCTGGAGCCTATCCCAGCTGGCTTTGGGCGAGAGGCGGGGTACACCCTGGACTGGTCGCCAGTCAATCACAGGGCACATACAGAGAAACAAACATTCACACTCACATTCACAATCTAATGGGCAATTTAGAGTAGCCAATTAACCTAACATGCATGTTTTTGGAATGTGGGAGGAAACTAGAGTAGCCGGAGAAAACCCACACACGCACGGGGAGAACATGCAAACTCCACACAGAGATGCCCAACGGAGACTCGAACCCAAAACCTCCTGACTGTGAGGCCAACGTGCTATATTGCCAATTCTTTCATCTCAGTTGGCTAAGGTTCTCCCTGATATTTAGCTACAACGGCAACCTAAAAATAAGACTCATATCATTACTTGCACCTATAAATTGGTCAAATTAAAATACATTTAATAACAGATAACCAGATTCCACATGATGACGCCTTAGCAGCTTTTTTACTGGTATAAATCATATTGATAGGATGCGTTATTTTCCCCAGAGGTCTTTAGCTAGCTCACCTCGAATGTTTGCACTGCTTCCGAGGTCGGTTTGTTGCTTTCCGCTCCCAGTTTTCCGTGTCACTGGAGTTACTGTCATATGCTTGCACACTTGCTGCCATCACCCGAACAGGGGGTAGTCCGCTCCGAATGTGTCACCGTTCATAATCGAGAAGTCAACTGGATCCGCTGATTAGAAACTCCGGACAAAATCACCGCTGGCTGTTCACAGTTAACGAACATCGACAGAGTTCACCCGCGACGTCGATTTAAATAAAACAATTTCTTACTGGCCGTTTCAAGAGTGACATTTCATCTTTAAAAACTAGTTTGTTGTTATCATCCGACATAAAACCCAACTCATGGTTACCACTTAGCTTGGCGAGTTGCTAGCACACCTACCTAGCTAACACTAGCGGCCGTTGCTAGCACAAACTTACAGTACAGTAGCAATACACTTTTGAGATAATTCAAAGGAAATTTGATGGTTCCAGTACAGCAGTGGTATACAGGCATGGCGTGTAACACAAATATGCCAAAAATATTGAAGTATAGCTACCAAATTGGCTTCTTTCTTCTCCGAAGAGTAATCCAGACGGCTAGCTTGCTAGCCAGCCACCTTTCAAAACACTCATCAGGCTGACGTACAACGTGACGCTTAACGCTGTGACGCATGCACATTCACTTATAACAACTTTACTGACTAATTGCTTTATTTAATTATTCTAATAATCTCAAATTGATTAACGTAAAACAAATATATATATTTGTTACATCAATTGTTTCAATACGTTGGTTTAAAAACAAATATTTTTCCTAAAAGGATGGGAAGTTTGCTCGTGGTAAGTCTCGCGATATGTTGTGGCAACGCGATGTGGTATGAATTTTTTTTTAAATGCAGATTTGCACAAGTATACCTTCATTTTGTCTTCACATTGTCTTACAATTTCAGTAGTAACAAACATTTTTGAAGGTTTCAGAATAAATATTTGTTCATAGCGCTAAATGGCATATTCTGTTACAATAGACATGGTGTACGTTTTGGAGAGTACAGGTTGCAGAAATTACCATAGAAAATGTGATGCAATGGCTTATATAAACTGATATTGAAACTTTCTATGTTTGCATACGTAAAGAAAGAAGGAATTCAAAAGTTTGTCAGCTAATCAATCAAAAATATGATCAAAATATAAAGGCTTACAATGTTTTTACCCTGCAGCATTTTAAATGTCTTATATAGCCATGTAATATTGATGGAGCATGCTTTGTGGGATAGGTTGTTGAAAATGGCAACAGTCAAGAATGAGACTACTGCAGTTCAAATTGCATGTGTACAAAAAAATAAAAAATAAAGTGAATCTATAAATAGTTTTCAGATGAGAATTTGAATTGGTCCATAATTCCACATTTAAATACACAGTTCACTTTGGAACAACAGAACAGGTGTATAGACAACAAGAAAATCTTACATAATGTTTGATAATCAAAAAAATACAAACAAAATGATTACTCAAATTATTAATGTATAACAATCAAGAAGCAAGGTTAAAAAACAGACTAAATAGTGAATACAAATTGCATGCCATTACAGTTATTAAATTATTAATAAATAAAGTAACTGCTTAATGCAATAAATACATTAATAAAAATAAATTAAATATATATTATTTTTAAATTAAGAATGTTTCTGTAGCAGCAGACAATGTAATATATTCATTTCAAATGTTCTTTTTTGACCCAATAATGTCATTTGGGAAGATATTTTTCAAACTGACTGATGACTGTCCATGTTGAGGTTTGACACTGGTGACCATAATGTCCTTCAACTTTTCTTGGAGCCATTCCTGTCTCTCTCCAACTTGTTTGTGTTCCTGAACATTGTGCATTAACTGTACCTCGCTGATGGTTCTCTTTCTGTACACAAAAATATCACAGTGTCACTGCGAGAAAAAGATGAATAATTAGCAATGAGTGACTTTTTGACTTTTCAAGGGTGGAAATATCACTGTGGGTCAAATTCAAGATATTACACAAGGTTCAAGTTGAAAAATAAGAACAACATTTACCTGAGTGGTTTAGCATCTGTGTTCAAACTTGAAAAGATGAGTATTAGAACAGCTGTATCAAAGCAACGTTGCACAAACATGTTGATGAGCTGAAATTAAATGACATTTTGGGTTATTGTTTAGTCTCACAACTGAAGAAAACCTCAGGTTGGGATAGTATTTATACTACTAACAACACAAAAACTATAATGTCAATGTCTTACCAGATTTTTTGTCCTTCTGTCCAGGAAATGAGTTTTTGTTGTTGCGACTGGACAACATGGACAAGACAGATGCCTCAAACTTGCTGATCAGTCTTTTGGGGGAAGTGGGCTTCTGGCCTTTATATATCCACTCTCAGCCTAGCCCTCCCCTGGTCATCGATGAGCAACTTCACTGTTCACGCTGATGTCACTTTACCAATGCATTGATGGGAATGGTCGTCCATCTTTTTGACACCACCACCATTACTCACTACTAACTCAACTTTCAACACCTCTGCCCGGGACTGCCCCATGTCCTCGCTCTGCTTTTGGTCTTGGTCCGGTTTCACTCTACATCTGAAATAATGCCTCTCATTAGCGCATCAAACACTGCCTGTGGTACGCTACAGTATGTGTCACACAGTGGGACTGAAGTGTAAAAGTATACCCTTTGAAATGGCAGTGACTGTCACTTGAATTTATTAGCAACGCAATTCATTTTGTGGCGCACGCCGCATACTGTATGCATGTAAAGGTCTTGAAGGGGGGCAAGGGAACATGCCAACGGGGCAAGGCACTGATGACTAATGCACAAGTCGCTTAACCTTTAATATACACAAACAAACAAAATACTTGCAATTTTAATATTCCATCTCATTTAAAAAAATTCTTTTAGACAGTCAACATTTGTATTAGTGACGCCACCATGTTTACCTTTATTCCACAGTGCAACCTCCAAAGTCAAACACAAAATGCTTTCTAATAGAAAAAAATATACTGTAAATGTCAACACAGGCTTAATATAATGACCACCATAAAACTTAGTAACATTTTAACATTCCTATCATACAAGTGTAAATACAAATTAAACACTGTACAATAACACAAAAATAATAATAATAAACCTACTCACTATTCAAAGACAATAACAATACAGAGAGAAACATGAAGATATTTGCAAAGAGAGACTGCAGGACAGCCTGACCATTTCTTGCAGTAAGTGCAACTTTTATGGTTATCATTACACTTTTGCTTTTTGCCATCACTAGTATTCGTCTATAGTGGCATCATTAAAAAAGAAAAGAAAAACAATTTGTGGAGTTAATCAATTAGACGTATAATAATGTATAATAATGTTTTTTGTTTAACTTTTGTGGCATATTTTCCATTGAACTTTACAGTTGAACTTTACGCTTTACTTTAGAAGTTCCATTGTATTTTTTTATTGAGAAGGGCATTTCACTAAATTCCAGTGAATGACTGTGGAGGAATTTATCATCGTCATCATATTTTTTGCTTTCCCAAAAATACTATAGAATATCTTTCTAAATGTTCTAAACCCTTAGTGCTGTCCTGATCAATGTCACATGTCTGATGCCATGTTGTCAGACTAAAACAAGAACGCCTCTGCTGTTAGCAGTGAAGTAGTGCACTCTATCTGTGCACCATACTGTTTCTAAACCAACATACTGTTGGTTTAAAAATTCAATTGTGGGGTCAAAGCCTTACTAAAAATTCAACTGGTTCTTCAAAACAAACATTTTTTAAAGCTGCTAACTTGATCGTCCATCTACAAGTACAAGAAAGCAATTTTACTATAATTATGTTTCATGTTAATTTAAGGGTCTTATACACAGTTCTTTAAACACACTAATCTTCTGCAATGGCTGTAGATGACCTTGTCATAGTGTCCAATAATGCATTAGGTAACCACCAAAGACTTTTTCTAAATGTGGCAAAGGAATGACACTGCCATTAGTAAGGAAAAATACAGCACATTGCCTCTTAGGCCTTAATGCCGTTACACATTACAATGCATTTACAAGTGCTCTCAACCAGTTGTGTTTAAGGGGTTGCACTTTCTGCAAAACTGATCAAATATATGGATATTACATCAATTTTACTGGCCTCTGTCTTTACCGTCTGAGGTTTTGAGTGGACTACATACTCGAAACAAGTGTGGTCTACCCCACAGAGGGTTTTGGTTAGCTCATGTGTTCACAATGTGAGCCATGTCAGTTATGGTATGCTGCCGGTGTGCAAGAGGACATGACAGGGAAGGATGTAAAGAATTGCATGCAGATCATTAGCTTGGGTCACCCCACGATGTCACAACAAAACTAAAGCACATTCAAACAAACTACTAATCTATATCAATGTCAAATAAACACAATACAAGGAAAATGTATACATATTTACAATACAATGTTACAATGTTTTAATAAACTGGAAGGAAATTGCAGTTTTTCAAAAGGTACATCTTCACACTTGTTTCTGCAGGCCTTGTGTGTTGTATGTTTAATGATATGGGGGCTTTCCTCTGAACCCTATATATAGCATTACCTTTTTCATAAAAATGAGGTCACCACCAAAATATCATGTGACAAAATGGTGTAAATTTAGACACGATATCATCCTACCTTTGCCTGAGAGCAAATAAACACACAAAATCATCAAGTCGTACCTTTTGGATCACATTTGATTGCTTTTGTGAGCAGTTATAATCCAGTGCACTGACAACGCTTTCAAATGGTTTTGCAGCCTCATCTTTGCATGGTGGCCACTGT
Source organism: Oostethus manadensis (assembly GCA_024372805.1). Classification (NCBI taxonomy): domain Eukaryota; kingdom Metazoa; phylum Chordata; class Actinopteri; order Syngnathiformes; family Syngnathidae; genus Oostethus; species Oostethus manadensis. The sequence continues at coordinate 2,063,746 of QODF01000061.1, forward strand.
TTCACCATTAAAATCTAGACTTTATCCCCTGTTACAAAGGCTAGGAAGATATGCCAGTCTTTAGAGTCGTTTTATGCGAATACTTTGCACATCAATCCATCACATGCTCTTGATATGAACATTTGACTACCCAGCACAGGTGGTGCTGGTGTCAAGTTAGTAGTAATCTCATCACTGCGCTGCACATCTCTGAGGCCCACCAGATAGATGGCACTGTGGTGAGCTTCTCGCTTTTTTGATATTCTTCAAATTAAGACTGATGGGAGATTTGAGATGATACTGCAAGCATTCATTCAAACTATTGTTTTGTATAAGAGGTGCATTTCTCCATATCCATCTGTTATTAAGCCTCAAATCTGCCTATAACCCAATAATTCTGATTCACCTGAAACTTCTCACGCACGTCAAGTTCAGTGTCATTTCCAAACAAAATAAAAACCCAACAATTTTCGATCATAGACTCTCATCAGATGGAAGACAATGGAAGACAATGCTGCCTTGTGCGCTGCTCCTAAAGAGGCTATAAACCATATGGAAGACAATACGGCAGTAAGCAAGGATGTCAGGGTTCTACAAGATTATTTCAGGGCACTATTGGAAGATAATAGTGCTTTGCCTTCAAGGTTAAAAACCCTAAAGACGAAAACAGTGCATTATCCAATGACACAATATTCTACAGGATGATATCAAGACACAATTGGAGGATAATGCTGCCTAATGCAGCATTATGTAGAGAAATGTAGAGAAAGAAACAAAGGATAATGTCACTGAGCAAATGAAAACTATAATTGATGAGATGGATCAGAATGCACAAATGAACTATGTGATCCTTACAGGGCTTAGAGTTAGACCCAGGTTAATTAATAGCAAAGCTAATAACAGAGGAGAACCAGAATAAATGGATGTTCCTTTAACAAGGCAACAGATTGTCAACTTCCTACAATCAAAGAGGTGGATGTAGATATCAACACCATTGATACTTGCATCCCACTGTATGGCAGAAACAACACCACACGTGTCATCATCAAGTTCACCCACAGGGAATTCAAAACTGCACTGCTGAAAAAGAGCAAGAACTTGAAAGGCACAAACATCTACCTAACTGAGCATCTGACAAAATGCAATGCTGACATCGCCAAGAAAGCACAAGAATTGAGGAAGCAGGGAAAAATACAAAGTACCTGGATAGATAGATACAGCAAGCTAAATGGAGGTCCAGGAGAAGCAAGAGTCCTGGTTGTTAAAGATATCAACGATCTGGATACATATTAGACATCATATAATCATGACAACAAGGATAATGGAGCATACAACACACAAAGAAAGAACCAGGCAGTTAGAAAGATAACATTCAACAACATGGACTTGGAATTAAACATTAGAAAATTAGAAACTCATGCACCTACCAGTACGGTATCTATAGTATCTACAGCACAAGACCAAGACAGTAGGATGTGAATCTGCAAATCAACAGGGGAAAAGGAAAGAAGAGAAAAAAAAGAACTTTTTTTATAAAGAGAGAAAAAAATGTATATATGTGTGTGTGTGTGTGTGTATACATATGTTTGAGCAATTCATGTGAAGAGGGGATAGGATTTAATAAGCTCAGTTTCTTCCTACTCCTTTTCAGGCATGTGGATCCGTGGAATGTAACATGAACCATTCATTGTAGAATGTATGCATGTTCAAAACAAATTAAGCCATACCATACCAAGCTCTGGAATCAAGTTACACAATTTGAGAGACCAAACCACTCACCAGTCATATCTAAACTTCTCACACAATTTCAACTCAAGATGATGTTTTTGTTTTTGGTTTTGTGTTGCCATTTTGTTTTTGAATTGTCCTTTAATCAATACAAAATCTGATACACAACAAGCTTGCTCAACAACTGTGGCTCCCAATCGTTGAACAGCCTTCCATCCTGTGCTAGAAGGTAGCTACATTTCTGATAAAAAGCTGCAACATCACTCAAAAATTCTAACTCAAAGAACAAAATGTCATCCTGTCCAAATACCGTACATATTGCTTAAAATATCTTGGCACTTTTACAGACATATCATTTGGTCGTGATGCCACGGCATTGCCGTCAAGCAGGTCTTTCTAATGAATGCTGTGATGTAATAACAATAAGTGTTGTCCTTATTCCAAATGTTATTATGTCTGTTGTGCACTTACACATAACACCTACGGTAAGTCAAGTATTGAAATATTTTCAAGACTCACCCAAAGAGGTACAATGAACTTCTGGTAAAAAACATTTTGTTTAAAACATCCATCTGCCTGCATAACAATAAAATCCCTTAGTACACCAATATGTGGATTCAAATTATAAGACATACTAAGTATGGAACTTAAGCAATGATCAAATAATGCTGTGTGTGGAACAGTCCCAGACACAAAGTAATTATGTGGCATTAATGAGTGATTTTTCTGTCTCCAGTGGTGTGCTCTGACAAAACCAAGACTCACTAATGAGGAAGGGCAAGTGCATGTTGAGAGAGTGACGCTTTGGGCATTGCTTTAAATTCTGTCATTTCCTAGTCCACTAGGGGTAGCTGTGAGCCAACTTTTTATCTCAAAGCAGCGCCAACCTGAACTAAAAAACATTCTAAATACATTAAAATACATCTGCATTTTAAAATCTAAATTAATTGTAATAGCAAATAAATAGGCAATTTGTAAAGCTCACTTAAACTCGAAAATTTCTCTGAGTGTTTGACAACAATGTACTGTTTTTAACCAAAAAGGCATGGAAATATAATTATATGCTAAGATAGCTTTTGTCTCACTAAGCTAAGCCGTCTACTACAGTCACAAATGTTTATAGTACTTTGCCAGAAATGTACTAGAAACACACATAAAAAGGCTTAGGACACAACTCCATTCATGTTATATAAAAATAAGAGTGACGAAATGTGTGTTTCTCTGCTGTAGAAATAGTCAATAGCAACAGCAGAATAATCTGTTTGGTTTACTTCAGGTGTGAGTGAAGAACATTCAGAATAAATGCAGGTTTTTGGACAGGGCTGATGCATCTTGGATGGCGCATTGCATATTATTTACCATATTTTCCATATGGTTTACATTTACTTCGGAATCAGCCAGCATTCTCACAGTAAACCAGCACATCACATGAATTCTTCATCATACGTTTAAACTACTTAACATTTTAAAAGACAACTGCATGCAATAGATTGGCTTGCGTCAGGGTTCTGGTTTGACATCAAGGAACTCCAAAGGCACCCAGATGACAAAATAGCAATCACTGTTGAATTATTGATCATTTTGTATTACAGTAGTGCATAACTGTCAACGTTTGCATTTGAAAATAAGGAAAAGAATAAGCTGTCCCTAAAAGCTCTCTCAACCTTGTCAGACACCACATAAACAGGAACATTTACAACTACAATATTTAGATTGCTTTATATTATGTTATATCATATTAACTAATAGCTTTTTGGGTTCCTTCAAGGCTACACACTATGGACATCATATTGTATTACACCAAGAAGTTAAAATATGGAGTTGGTCTCCACCTCCTTGCTATAACTACTTTTCTAAGAAGAGAACAACATGTTAGATTGGGTCTGTGAATACTTGTTGTCCATTTGTGCAAAACAAATGGGCAAATTCATCCCAAAGGTGCTTGATGGCTTTCTTTCACACCAACTTCACTTAGGCAAGCATGCTTTATGGACCTTGCGTTGTGCATTGTGGACAAAAAAGTGGCTTCCCCAAGAAGTTGACCAAAAAGTCTTGGTAAGATGAAGACTTAAGAAAGTGCCTCAACAATATTGACCATAGAGTATATTCTGCATTGTAGATGACATTTTTGCTTATGGCTCCAAGTTAGCAGATGGAATATATTTTTAGGACCAATGGAAACTAATGTAAAGAAAAGCGACTTTACAAAATAGTGAGCAGTCCAGATCCATCAAAAAAGAACTCACTGCATCCAGAGTGTCAAGGGAGATCTTCAGTTGCTCCCGTGAATTCTAAAAAAGGAGCATAACAAAACCAAGAGAGACAAAAAAGAAAGACAAGAGGCTGAGAGAAGATCATTTACATGTGGCATAACAACTTAGATGGAAGAACTTTTAAAAGATCATACATATTTTGTCCACAGATTCTATGTTTGCAAGTTAAGCAGCTCATTCACTTTCTAATTGGTCTTCATTTATCATGTCCAACTTCATTCTAACACTAACATACAGAATGTTCAAATGCTTTGACTGGTCTTAAAGGAGGTTGTAGTGCGTAAGGAATGAAATGCATGGATGGATGACCTTCTCAAGGTCTGAAGGCAGGAAGGAAAGAGAGACAGAAGCTGGCCAAAGCTCTCTGTTGTGCACTGGACCATTTCTTGGCTGCTCGTCACATGCTGCTGAGCTGCACTTAAGTGGATGTGTGTGTTTTCACTCAGTTTTCAATCTTGAATTATTAACTTACAAGCCTAAATGCTGTTTACTTGGTTTTTGTTGTTGTTGTTTTTTTATTTAAGAAAAACTCATTTGTTACACCAACTGCACTGTGCACACAAAGTGCAATATTGATGATTTAAAATAACCTTGTTGTAATAAACATCAATTTAATTGTTATACAATACTGTTTTGATCTTATTTTAGGTAACATGCTGACCAAAGACTCCAAGCTCCATATATTAATTAATCTGTAATGTATTTATTTAAAACAAGAGCAGTGGTGCAGCAGTAAAGTACAGTTATTGTTGTCTTCCTGCTCAGAGCATGCAAGTCACATCCCACGTATAGAATGCAGACACATCAGCAAGTCATGACACACAATGTAGGCAGAAACAATTTATTGGCCAGTGTTAGCCACATCTTTCTTCATGAGGTTGTTAAAGAAATTAGAAACCATGAAAGACATAAAAACATGGATGCCATTTGTGGTTGCATTTGGGCTGTAACTGCAGATGAGAGTAAAATTAATTATTAGTGTGTTGTCAGCTAATGATAGCAATAATGTAATGAATGAATGAATAATGTAATGTGGCAGATCTTCCACTGTTTGGGGGCCACCACAGTGAAAGTTTGCATTTTGTTTAGGGGACAGTCAGTATGAACTGGGAGGTGTATAGGGATGTAGCAGAATTTAAAAATTAATAATAAAATGTATGGGCAACCACTGCAATTAAGCTAAAATAGTGTAAATGCGGTCATATTTAAAGGCGCCAGTTAAAAGTCACGCAGTAGCGTTTTGCACCAACTGAAGATGCACAATAGACGTCCAACTACTATTGTAACCGCCTATCGTAACAATAGCAAAGATGAATTTGTTTCCGGAATCCACAACAGGATTGCTAAATTGTCATATAGATCAGTAACAATTAGGGCTGTCAAAGCCCTGTCAAAACGCATTAACAGACATTTCTTTAACGCCACTACAAGTTTGAGGAAACAGCGGTGACTGTGGAGCTACAAGCGGCAGCAAATATTTAGCAGAAATGAACAAAGAAAAGGGCATTTTGTTGGTAAATTTCGCTTTAAAGCCTTGGCAGACGGCTGCCGCAAAAAAAACAACAAGTTATTTGACTCTACTGTCGCTCTGAGTACGCAACTATCAGAGAGAAGTGACAAGGTACTGGAGCACTGCCGGTATGTTTTTATTGTCATTTACACAGTGGTACCTTGGCATATGCATGTCTCAACTTACTAAACTGAAATTTGTGTGATGAGCATCTGAGTCACATCTGAGGACAGCTATTTGGGGGCTTGTGTTAATGTGATCGGGGCTGAAGAGTCAGCACCAGTAGCTTTAGCAGTGCACTAGTTAGTATATATAGAGATATATATATATATACTGTAGATATATATCGTTTGCTTCGCGTTATTATTGGGTGTCAACATTTCCGATTTTTGTGCCTCTTGCTCTATTTTTACATTTTATTTTGTGTCTGCAGTAATGTAATGACAAATGGAGTGGAGTCGCTGTTGGCGGGTTTTGAGCCATATTAATGTGCAATAATTACTGATGTGTGCACAGATACATCCTCGCGCTCCGTTACTCCCTCTCCCCCTTGCTTAACCTCTGCTTGCCCGGCGATCCGGAGTACATGCACTGATAGCTCTGGTTTTGGGGATTGGGCTCCTACTGGAGCTTGTGGGTTGCGTGCCTGGGGGGCGGTGAGGCGTAAATGGGTGTTCACTTGTCAGAATACATTCATGTGAAATAAGCTGCTGTAAATACATGACTGGAATTTCCTTCAAACAAAATAAGTAGAAAATATGCTGAGATGCAACAGTTTGTTCAACAAATTTAGAATTGTATTTGCTTATGAGTGTTGCCAGTTTTTATACTGCTCTATGTAACCCGTTTGAACCAAAGTTATGTCAAAGTGTTCAATAATTAAAATGGGGGTGTTGTGTTATGTTTGTCACTGTCTTATTAGTTCGCTCTATGGTCTCTCTTTTTAGGACGTCCTCAGAGAGGCAAAATGCTTTCAGGCGGGGCAGTGACCAACCCAAGTGGCACGTTGAAGAGTTCTTGGCTTTTGAACAGTAAGGTACATTTTTGGGTGGGTAGTGTAGTATGCTGAGGAGGATGCTGCTGTGCCATCTACAACTATACATTTGAAATATGGTGCCTAGTCACTAAATTTGGAATTATTCCACATGTTCTACTGTATAGTTATCAGGTTCCATGAGGCCCTAAAAAACAACGGCAGTACAATTCTACAGTTCTTCCAGCGCCATGACCATCATCATGGAATGAAGGAGCTCCTGACGAGTTTTGATCCTGAAGCTTGAATTAAGGCTCCATGTCTCCTCCTGCTGCTGTTGGAATACTTTACAGAACCAAGACAACAGTCAAGCTAAAGAATGATTGAAGTTATTAAAATAGAATAAAAAAGTTGTGATTACTTTAGACAATTTAACTATATTCTGGCATCCCAAAGGAGTTGTCGGGGTATTTGTATTTTACAGCCGTGTGCTACAGCTGCTGATGTGCAGACTACAGTGGAGCTACCAAGCACAACTTGCCAGGTTGTCCAAAGTACTCTTGATGTCTGAATTTCATGTTGATATTTCTAGCTGCTAGAAATAAACCATAGACTTAAAAAAAAATTGGTTCATTTCAGGTGACATCATGAAGCCATCTGCTTTGGACTGAGACAAGGAGTCATGGGTCCACACCCAAACTTTGTTCACGGTGTAGTTGCAGTGTGTGCAAGCTACTAAGTATTCAGTATCCTGTGGATGGGTCATGTACCCTGTAGTTCATCAAAAGGTATCGGAACTGTTAACATTGTTTTGAGCTTCCAACTCACATCGACTACTAACTTAAATAGCAGGGAAGTGTAAACGTTTTCCCTCACTCCATATCTTTGCTCTTTCAAGGAAGACATACTCTCAGGTTCACAAGGACCAAAACGTAACACTGTTGTCTTGACTTGTTGTTTATAGATGCTTTTTGGACATCAACACAGAAAAAGGCTCCAAGTCCCAGAGGAGATGTGCCAGAAGCATCAACTCACAAGTGATGATCTCCCCTCTTAGTAAGCTTGTTGAATTCAGGAACTTTTAATTCCAGGTAGCTATAGTTTATTTTACTAAAAGGCTGTGGCCTTGTTTGGTTTTTATCTCCACTGCATTTTAACATTCAGGGTAATATAATAAAATAAGGCCGATGAGGTATGGTGGAGTGGTAAAGTTCCACACTGCTTCAATGCAAATAAACAGTCAATATGAGGTTGAATGTTTTTTTTAATAATAGTGTCAGTAAACAAAATACAAAGCAAAAATATACAAACCAAAAACACCCAAAGCGGTCTGGGTTTTAAAAAAAGGCAATGAAGCTTTAGGGCTTTGTTAGCAAGTGTCTACATCCACATTGTCCAACCCAGCCGGAAACATGTCTTCTCAGTGAATTATGACCTTGTGAGGTTCAGACAACCCCTTTGCCCTATTTCATCTGTAAATGCATAGAGAATAAATATCACAACACAAAAATATCACACAAAAACATTCAATTGTAGCCTGTTATCATTAGCATTCAATTTCTCTCTACTTTTGCAGCTAAACAAATATTGTGTCACTGACTACTCTTACAGCTAGTAACAAACTAAATGGATTTATTTAATTTCATTTGATTTACATGCATTCCACTCGTTTACTGCTTTCTCCATTTCACCACATCTTCATGCAACAAGCTCACCGAGTCCTGTCCTGCATCCTTGAGGTGAGTTGGTCATACGTCTTGTTGGTACAGCACTACCATGAGAGCTGTCTGTTTAGTAGTTAAAGATGTTCAAATATAGAGTACAGTGGGTATTTTTCATGTTCTGCTCTTTTATTGCCCATCTATTGCCTTGTTTTGCAGCACAAGAAAATGTGCACTACTGTACATGGGGGATATTCATTTTATTTGTTGATGTTGATATTATGAACTTGTATATTTTCAAAACTTGTTTTTTGAACAGTAATACAAATGGTAAATTCAGCATTGTTGTCATTGTTTTTCACTCATCACATGTTGTGGTAAGTTCACAGTTAACATGTCAGATTTACAAGAATTTGCAGCATTGTAAGCTCACAGTTAATTACTAGCTAATATTTGCAGTACTTTCAGTAAATATATAAAACTACAGGCAATTTACTCTGATTTACGTACAAGAAGGCACTGTAATTCTAATTAAAACACTACAATTAACAGCAAATTCCAAAAGTGAAATTACAGCAAGTAACAGTAACTTTATTGTAATTAACTGTAAAATATCTGCTGTGAAATTACAGTAAGTTACTGTGGAGATATTTCACAGCAAATTACTGTAATGTTAATGTAAAAGTCATGCAATTATTAGCCAGTATTTTACTGTGAATATACAATAAAACATTTTTACCGCGGAGCAACAATGACAAAATTGTTGTAAAACTGAACATACAAACACCTTTTGCAACCCACCAATACTTGAATGAACATATTCCTATACTAAGACGACGGTTAAATAACCTGAGCAGGGCTTTGGCATGTTTTATTTTCATCAAAGGGTGTAAGTGAATCATTTCCACTCCAGGCTGGCTTTTCCAATCTGGCAAACTGAATTTGAAAGTGGATTTTCTAAATTGAATGTTTTTATGCTGGAATGTGAAAGCGGCAGCAAGAATTCAACAAAAACACAAATCTCTTTGAGGCGTTTTTATGAGAAAGGGGAGAGAGAAAAACCTCTACATAAAACAATAACAATGGCAAAGACAACATTGTCCACCAGGATTTAAACTGTTTTGTAGTCTTTACAAAATGTCGAATGAATGGATACAAAATGGTCATGGTGGTATTTGTTTCAGACATGCTTAACAAGTTACATTAGGAAACATCACGTTTGCACAATTCAACATGTCCAAAAAAGAGTAGGAAGAAGCAATTTAAGTTCATCTCAACCAATTCCCCACGTCTCAGAAATTGGTGGTTTAAATTGCTGTGTCCATTTGTGTCACCATTTTTAATAGGGAGAAACAATAACAGATATTGTGTAACAATAGATAGATAACTTAAGCAGTGTGGAAAAATAAAAATAAAAATGTGTTAAAAATAAAAACAAAATAATTAGTAATACATAAACAAGAAATACAATGAAAAAGTTCCAATAAATAGCAAATGTTAAAGATGAATGAATAAATACATAAATAAAGAATAATAAAACAAAATATAAATATATTACCTGATATTTTTTAAATCGGCATACATTTAATATTGCTGTCGTTGCTGTTGACTAATCACTGCACTTGAAGTGTAAAATGAAGTTTTTGAGCGGAGTCAGTGGCTGAAAAAACGCACACTTACACTTGAATAGTGCTGAGAACATTAATGCTTCTTCTCACAAAATGTCGAACATCTAGTGGAATTCAGATGGGTTGACTTTTTTTCCTTTGTTCTGCCTCACTTGGTAACAGCTTGTGCTCGATGCCACTGAATAGGGATATAAATGCTGGAAAGTTACAGTATGCTCCTATGAAGGAAGGGAGGTGGTAAACAGCACTCCAAAAAGGCACCATTTGTAAAACATTATTCAGTGCTAAATAAAGGTGAAACCTCAATTTGTTGACAGTCACAAAGATATCCTTGCAAGCAAACACAAGCATATCTCTAAATAGTGAGAACAGAAAACATACAGTACAGACCAAAAGTTAGGATACACCTTCTAATTCAGTTCAATTCAATTCTTTATTTTCTATTACTATTTATAAATGTTCCTTCTCCTCACAAAGACAGCATTTAATTCATGTTATGTCATTTTCTGTGAAATTACGTGTTAAACAGAAAATTACATTTTTATTGGCTACTTCTGCGATTCAATTAATGTGGAAATCATAGGATCACTCTTGTGTAGCCCTAATAAATAAATAAAGTTCTTATCATACAAGTCTTACTGTTCATACAGTGTACACGAGTAATAGTAGTAACAGCTCTCACAAACCCTTCAATGTAAAGATGTAAATAAATAATACAAATATTACTTCACAAACAAAAAAAAACTACGTCTTTGGTCACATGTAGCAGAATGCAAAGTACAATTTACCAACCCAATGAAAAACATTGAAAACAAGAACATGCTCATCACTTTCTAAATGAACACCCAGGACAGCCTGAACAGGACATGAAAATAGGACATACTCAGTACTGGGAAAACAGGACGTCCACTAATTAATTTTTGTACAGTGCTTAGCCACCTTCAGCTCTACTTCTAGGAGTGTTTAAAATCTGCAGCTCTTTCTCTCTGGAAGAGCTCCATAAACCTCACGCTCATTGCCCACCAGTAGAGAGAAAGTAACACGTGTTGTTAATAATAGACTAGAGCTGGAGGCAAAAGTGCATCATGCTTTTGCCAGAAACCCACAATATTAAAATATTGTATCTATAAAACTGTCAACATGCACTTAAATATTTTGTTATACAGTATTCTACATTTTAAAGAGTGGACAGACAATCAAAGTATAAAAGCATAATGTAGATTAGGCTTTGAAATTAATATAATAGTCGATTCATGTTCAACTCTTTTGATGAGCACTTTGCCAGAGGATAAAAATATAAACAATAAGAGAAGGAGGGAGATAACGAGCGGATGAACATTGCTATGCAGGGAGGCAAAACACAAAAGTGATGCCTGCAGGTGGAGGAGATGCCTGTGAAAAGCGATGAGATGGAGATAGAGAATATAGATAGATATGAATGATGCACGGACCCAGTATCACTCTGAGAAAATAACAGCACTGGATAGGTTCAGTTTGCAGAATCCTTTCTCCTGCCTTAATATATAAATTAATATAATAATGTCTGTGATGAAAGGTCATTATTGTGATTTGGAAATCAATCAACCAATCATAATGAAGAAACTATACTTGTTTACTTGTTCTGAAGTCTCAAACCTAAACATATTTTTGACTCCTGAAGTAATGTGGCTACTCATGTTACTGATACTGATCCTGTAATTATCCCACATCGCAATGGCGTAAGATGCTCTTTGCATTGGCCTGAAATACACGATTTTTTTTTTACCTCAAGTGCTGCAAAATCATTTATATGTGCATTATTAAAATGTCAAAGGACGTCCAGGAAGTGTGCCAGGGCTTTAGAAGGCAAACTTCAATCAGGACTGTGAAAATGCCATAGATTAATGGTGCCGAGTGAGTTACAGTACATGCGCCCTATACAGGTTCAGAAGACCTGATCACTCATTTTTAGTGTGAAGGGCATTCTGTCTTACATCACTTTCACAGTCATTTCTCCAGCCGAAGGAATATGGCCAGCATTATTGGAGCTGCGTGAGCAGATAATCCACACACTCGCATATACAGTAATGATTTTCAAGCGAGTCATTAAGACTGGGAAGCCATTTTGAGCTCACTTTCTGTAATACAGTGTGACGGCTACAAATAGTAGTCACAAATATTTATTTGCTTATGAGGAAAAAGTAGAACATTCAGTGGCCTCATTTTTTTTATTCCATGTATATTCTTGAGAAGGTCATGTTGTGTAAAGTAAATGAAGTGTCACACTAGGAGCATTATTCCTCCAAGTCAGCAGGGGGAGTATCACTTTAAGAAAGAAGTGATTTGAAGCTACTTGGTTGACGCCCCCTTTTCTCACACTGGCTGCACCTGCAATGAGAATGCAATCGACCACAACGTGTCTTCCTTTTCACATGCCAAACAGGTTGGTAGGATGTTGTAACCTTATTACAATATATCTCCTAGCAATCATAAGCTTTTGATACCATGTTTTTCACCAAAGTAGAAAAGTGTGTTTTTGCTAGCGTAGCTTGATGTTAAAACTTAGTTGTTCTCCCTGTCCTGACGTGTGGTTGGTTCCGCAGTTTGATGTCAGGGTGGGAAGGAGGATGGAGGGAAAAGTGTCAGTATACACAGGGGAAATGGTGGCATTAGTGTTAGCACTACAGTGGGTGGAAGACACAAGAGTAGGTAGAGCACTTATGTGCTCGGATTCAAGTTCAGCACTAAATAGTTTAAATAGCAATCATTCGGAGAGTAGACCAGATGTTTTAATAGAAATGCAGCAGGCAATGTATAGGATTCAGAGTATGGGTATCACAGTTATGTTTTTATGGGTGCCAGGACATATTGGGGTGTTTGGAAATGAAATGGCAGACAGGATTGCAAAGGGAGCGACAAAGAAGGAGAATATAGAAATATATGTGAGTATTTGTCGGAAAGAAGTACAGAACATAATGAAATGGAAACTAAAGGAGAGATGGCAGAAACAATGGGAGAAAGGAAAGAAGGGGAGGTGGTATTACAAAATTCAGAAGGAAGCAGGAGAGGTAAGGAGTACAGGAAGAAAAAGGAGGGAGGAGGTCATATTCTCACAAATGAGGTTTGGACATACGGGGTTGAATAGCACATTGCACACGATAGGGAAGCACAACACGGGGGGTTGTGACTACTGTGGGGAGGAGGAAACGGTTCAACATGTTTTAGTACAATGCAAAAAATACAACACACAAAGGAGACACATGATACAAAAGCTTGATAGACAAAAAGAAAGGTTCAATATAATTAATATACTAAGGGCAGGCTCACAAGGTCAAAGGGGAACATTTTGTGGGAATTTTTGAAAGAAACAGGGTTAGTTAGGAGAATATAGAATCTTGTAGGTTTATTTGGGGGTTTATATATACTTATCGTTATTAGTATTGTTGTCGTTATTATTATCTCTATTGATTTAAGTTGTTAATTAAGTACTTTATATAAGTTTGTTAGTTAAATTGTATGGAGTCACACAAAATAAGGCCAGTAAGATCCATACTCCTAATCAGTTGGTGGCGGTAATGCACCAGTTTGTCGATTGCCCACCGCCATAAAACCTTAAGAAGAAGAACGTGTGGTTGGGTGTCATGGCGGCGTTAGAGTGACGTGTTGCAAGTAATCGCCGTGGCCAATTTAGCGTGTGTTGGTATAAAGTAGACATTTCACTATAATGTGTTTAAATACATAAGCTTATGGAGTGCAGTTATTTACGTTTTATAATTGATGTGTGTCATTGATGATAAAATATATTGAAAAAGCGTTCAAGAGAGCAGGGATTTTAATATGAAACAATGTCAGTGGAAACCGAGTGAGTTACTTACTTGTAAATTTTTAAGAGGCTTGTAAAGCAGCAAAACCACAAAGTGATTGACATTACACAGAAGATATACAATGTTGGGGAATCGAATTATTTCTTAATGTGACTGTGTATTGATTGTTTAAATACTACAAGGGTAAAAGTTATTGAGTATAATGTGTGAATGAATATATGTTCCACGAAAATTGATACTGATACATTTTGATGCTATTGAGTGCATAAGAACATTTGCAAATGAGAGAACGAATGCTGAGCGATACTGGTTATTAAAGATGCGGGCTTCTGACGGCCATGAGAACGCAATCAGGTTGTCAGAGCTAATACAGTTGAATTATGTTCAGCCTTTGAAAACAACAGAGGGTGATCTTTTGCGGTGGAGGTGTCAACCCATATCACTCATGGGGCGAGTGGCTGCTGTCAAAATAATGGTTCTACCGAAAATTATTTATTTATTTTCAATGATACCCACCTAACCATCCTCCAACTGATTTAGGTCACTGGACTCCCACATCTCTAAATTCCTTTGGAAAGACAAACCATCATTATTATCTTAAATACGTTAAAACAAACCAAAGGCAGGGGTGGTTTAGATCTTCCAGATTTTTCTCAGTATTTCTTAGCAACTTAACTGCAGTATGTCTCTAAATGGCTCAAACCGAGTTATCCAGATGAGCCATGGAGAGATATAGAGCAAGCACTGTGTGATGATCTAGCAATCTGTGATGTACCATTCATCAGTTCAACTATTAAACATCATAAATGTTACAAAAGTATGAACATCAGCTCCACTCTGACAGCTTGGTGGGAATTTCTTAAAATAAACAAGTGTTCCCTCATTCCAAGTAAGCTGACACCCATCTGGAACAACTTTGACATCCTACAAAATAAAAGAATGATAAACTTTTCCCAGTGGAAAAACGAAGGGGTAAAAGGCTTAGATAACATCATAGCTGAAGGAAAGTTTGTGTCATTTGATACGCTCACCTCCCAATATGGAATCAGCATCACCAAATTTTTAAAATACCACCAAATCAAATCTATAATTGTAAAAAAATACTCGGCCAATCAATTGAACCTGCAAATGCCAACCAAGGTGGCAGAATTCTGTAACCTCTGCGCCCCAAAGTTATTATCAAAAATATATAGGCTTAACAATAAAACACAAGATTAAAACGGAAGACCTACTGACTGCAAATTGGGAAACAGACCTACTCAATAATTTGGATGAAATCATATGAATACAAATATGTTCAAATACATTTAAAATGATGAAAAATGTAAATCTACTTCTACTTCAGTTCAAAATTCTTCATAGAACTCATTATACAGGACAAAAGATGTTCAAGATGGGTCTCACAAAGTCAAATATTTGCTCACAGTGCACAAATAACTCTGTTGATAACTATATACATGCTGTGTGGTATTGTGCACGTGT
Organism: Oostethus manadensis; assembly: GCA_024372805.1. Taxonomy (NCBI): domain Eukaryota; kingdom Metazoa; phylum Chordata; class Actinopteri; order Syngnathiformes; family Syngnathidae; genus Oostethus; species Oostethus manadensis. The sequence continues at coordinate 2,078,783 of QODF01000061.1, forward strand.
CCAAAGGTTTTGGCTTCAGATATGTGAGGAGCTGTACACATGGTTCAGATGTAATATTCCAGCACACCTCACATTGTGTTTACTTGGACACCTGGGTGGCATCAACGTTGATAATAACACCTCGCGTATGGTCCTCGCTGCTTTACGCAACAAATGGGAAACCATTCTTGTGAATTGGAAAACAAAAGCCAATCTGAGTATGAACCAAATTAGGAACCTTTTATTTGATCATATCCTGCTGCCTTTAATCAGTCAATTGGACCAATCTCATTCATTTTGGTCCCCGGTGATTAGATCTTTCACTTCACTCTGAGAGTTGGGCGGCTGGTGGGGGTGCCGGGAATATACGGGCCTCTGGTGGTACCTTGGGGGGGGGGGTAGGCTGCGGGGGACCAGTGTTTGTCTCTGTTGAGGCTGGAGTAGGTCTGGTGCCGGGGCGGCCCAGTGGTGGTGAGGCAGGGGGCTGCTGGGTGGGACCTGGGTCGTGGCTGCCGGGCCCTGGGTCGGGTGGCTAGGCTGGCTGGGCGGCACTCCTGGGCTGTTTATTTTTTTAACACAAAAGAAGATAGACAAGGACACTGGTGTAAACAAGTTGTGTGCAAAACTAAAAAATTCTCAATCAACCAATCAACAATTAAATAAACACAAAATAAAAGGAACAAGGACGCTTGGTGTAAACTTTCCTCGTGTACAACCCTTCTTTCGTAGTCAATTTCTATGGAACATACTGTACTGTTAACTACAGGACTACTAATAAAAAATTAATCAACAAATACATAAACAAATTAAGAACTAATAACTATTTAAATCAGTAATCAATTTCAGTTTTCAGTTAAATTGTACAGTTTGTTAACCTCAGTCAATGTTTTTTTCTGAAAATGGCTTCTCTTGCCTCCTTTTTACCGCTAGGGACCACGTTTGTTTAGAAAAAGACATGTTTCGGTCTGTGCAATATACAGTATTTTTATTCACTTGGCGTGTCGTGTTTAGCCGATGCACAGACAACGGTGCAGCCCTATAAATGGTCCTGACATCAATTCCACTTCCACACCGCCCGGCGTAGGCACGAGATAAAAAAAAAAAGCAAGGAATCCATCAATGTGATGTGCACTCTGACCCAGTCCAGACCACAACAAGACGGCACACGGTGTGCGCCGCAAACCCCATCTAACTATCATGCGCCTTTTCATTTTTCCATTTAACATGAGCGGATGGGGGCCATGACGCGCGGCACGGTCAGCCAACACTCTGAATCTCTCCACCTCTGTGAATGCACAACGGCTCCTTACAATGCGTATCCGACCTTAATGCATTAATGCGGCTCTTCTTGCTGTACAATCTGGTTGTTAGGGTGACGCTTAAGGATGCCGTAGAAAGCCAGTACGCCCATTGCAATCGAAATGAGTAGGCTGCACAAGCCTTGTAGGATGTCCTCACACGTACGTCCTCAGTGATGGAAAAGTACGGCAGCACTCCGCACTCACTTTCTAAAAGCTACCACTGGAGCGATAAGCACGTGGGTATCACAAATCACTTGCTCCGAGGGCGGTCGCTGTGTGTGACTGGCCAATCACAGCACGTGAAGAGTGGTACACAAGTAGTTACCCAGTAAGGATTTTCCTTCATCACAATTACACTTATGATGAGAGTATTTAGCACATCGCTAGTCTAAATGCTTCTGGACCTAAGTAAATCTGTGCTCAGCACACATTTTATTCACTATATTTTTTAAGCCAAGTCAGATGATAAACATTACGAAGGGGAAGATAAATCAGAACCAATCGTTAATGCTGCAGGAGTTTAAAAGTGAGGCGATGCAGACTTTTGTGGACACACGCCCACTAGCGAGCCTGAAAGGAGCATTATGCTGACAGCAGGAAGCAGTAATGAGGCACTCTATATAAATGAATGGTCTAAGCAGACCAAGGTAAGAACGAACAATTTGGTTTAAAGAAAATCTAGAAGTGTTTTTTAAAACTGGTTTTTATTTAACTTTTTGCTTTAGTTTTGATGATTTATGCGTAAAAATGAATTGACTGTTGAGACAGTAGATGAAGATATAGACAAGTCAAATACATGATGTAATCATTGAAAGAAAATGAGACAGTTGTGCTGAAAACTTTTACTTAAGGGAAGCATCAGTGAGAAACAAAACCAAGTGTGAGCAAAAAAAACCCCAATTCATTACTCCATTTTGGCGCCAAGATAATTTCTGCATCTGGGTGTGGGCTCCCTGATTCGTGCTGAACATGGTAACCTTCCTCATCATGGTTGGAAGAGGTGGGCATGAACACAAGATGCTTGCTCATGCACGGGCACACAATATAGATGTGAAGCATAATCGATTTGATTATTCCTAGCTGTAGTTATTAACGATAACTGCCACATTGTATAATATAAATAAATTATATTTGAAATCCCCTCCGTGAATCATCACCTTATCGTGGTGGAGGGGTTTGAGTGCCCGAGTGATTCTTGGAGCTATGTTGTTGGAGGCAAACAGGTTCTAGGTGACGGGCCAGACTAAGAGTGATTCAGAAGACCCTAATAAAGAAGAACAAGAGGAGTGACCGCACCTCGCCCGGACGTGGGATACCGGGGCCTCACCCTGGAACCAGGCCTGGGGGAGGGGCTCGCAGGCGAGCGCCTGGTGGCCAGGCCTTCACCTGTGGGGCTTGGCCGGGCCTAGCCCGTAGAAGCCACACGGGAACTTCCCCCCGCAGACCTACCACCTGCTGGGGCAAGCATAAGGGTCCGGTGCAATGCGATTTGGGCAGTGGTCAAGGGCGGGTGTTCGGCAGCCAAATCTGGTTCTTGGGACACGGGATGTCACTTCTCTGGTGGGGAAGGAGCACGAGCTTGTGGAAGAGGCGGAGACATTCTATTTTACATATAGTCGGACTTACCTCAAACTCACAGTTTGGGCTCTGGAACCAAATTCCTTGATAGGGGCTGGAACATCTGGAGTTGCTGCAGGAGAGAGGCGGCGAGCTGGTGTCGGCTTATTATTAGCCCCCCCGGTGCCTCTGTGCTGGAGTCATCCCCGATGAACGAGAGTGTTATTTTCCTTCGCCTTAGGGCTGGGGAAAGGGTCCTGACTGTGGTTTGTGAGTATGCGCCGAACGGCAGTTCAGACTACTCAGCCGTCTTCGAGTCTATCAGAGGGGTTCTGGGGAGCACCCCAGCTGGTGATTCCATAGTTCTACTAGGAGACTTCAACGCCCGTGTGGGCAATGACAGTGTGACTTGGAGGGGCGTGGTTGGGAGGAACGGCCTCCCTGATCTGAACCCGTGTGGTGTGTTGTTGCTGGTCTTCTGTGCGAATCACAGTTTGTCCATAACAAACACCATGTTCGAACATAAGGATGTCCATAAGTGCACTTGGCACCAGGACACCCTAGGTCACAGGTCTATGATCGACTTTGTGGTCGTATCATCAGACCTGCGTCGGCATGTTCTGGACACGCAGGTGAAGAGAGGGGCTGAGCTGTCAACTGACCACCGCCTGGTGATGAGTTGGATTAGATGGCACGGAAGGATGCCGGACAGACCTGGTAGACCCAAACGCGTAGTGAGGGTGTGCTGGGAACGTCTGGCAGAATCTCCCGTTCGTCGAGTCTTCAACTCTCATCTCCGGCAGAGCTTCGCCTGCATTTCGAGGGAGGACCGGGATATTGAGTCCGAATGGGCCGTATTCCGTGCCTCTATTGCTGAGGCAGCCAGTTGTGGTTGCGGCCGCAAGGTGGTCGGTGCCAGTCGTGGTGGCAAGCCCCGAACCCGATGGTGGACACCGGGGGTTAGGGCTGCCGTCAAGCTGAAAAAGGAGTCCTATCGAGCATGGATGGCTTGCGGGACTCCCGAAGCAGCTGACAGGTACCGGCAGGCCAAGCGGCACGCGGCTTCGGCGGTGGTCGAGGCAAAAACTCGGGTGTGGGAGGAGTTCGGTGAGGCTATGGAGCACGACTTTCGGTCGGCCTCGAAGAGGTTCTGGCAAACCGTCCGACACCTCAGAAAGGGGAAGCAGCCCCCAGTTCACACTGTTTACAGTGCGGACGGGGGCTTGCTGACCACGACTGTGGATATAGTTGGTCGGTGGAAGGAATACTTCGAGGCCCTTCTCAATCCCACTGACATGCCTTCCATAGAGGAAGCAGAGTCTGAGGATACGTACGTGGACAGTTCTATCACCGTGGCTGAGGTAATTGGGGTAGTCAAATCACTCCCCAGTGGCAAGGCTCCGGGGGTAGACGAGTTCCGCTCAGAATTTCTCAAGGCTCTGGATGTTGGAGGACTGTGTTGGTTGACACGCCTCTACAACATTGCATGGAAGTCAGGAACAGTACCTCTGGACTGGCAGACCGGGGTGGTGGTCCCCATTTTTAAAAAGGGTGACCGGAGGGTGTGTTCCAACTATAGGGGGATCACACTCCTCAGCCTTCCTGGGAAAGTCTACTCCAGGGTGCTGGAGAGAAGGGTACGACCGTTAGTCGAACCTCGGTTAGAGGAGCTGCAATGTGGTTTTCGTCCCGGTCGCGGAACACTGGACCAGCTCTACACCCTTGCAAGGGTACTCGAGGGTATGTGGGAGTTTGCCCAACCAGTCTACATGTGCTTTGTAGACCTGGAAAAGGCATTCGACCGTGTCCCTCGTGGTGTCCTGTGGGGGGTGCTCCGGGAGTACGGGATTGATGGTCCGCTTCTACGTGCCATTCGGTCCTTGTACAATCGAAGCAGGAGCCTGGTTCGCATTGCCAGCAGTAAGTCGAGCTTGTTTCCGGTGAACGTTGGCCTCCGCCAAGGCTGCCCTTTGTCACCGATTCTGTTCATAATCTTCATGGACAGAATTTCTAGGCGCAGTCAAGGCGTTGAGGGAGTTCAGCTTGGTGACCTTAGGATCTCGTCTGCAAATAGCAGACGATATCCTTACGGCCTCATCCTTACGGCCTCATCAGGCTGTGACCATCAGTGTTTACTGGAGCAGTTTGCAGCTGAATGTGAAGCTTCTGGGATGAGACTCAGCACCTCCAAATCCGAGGCTATGGTTCTCAGTCAGAAACGGGTGGACTGTACCCTCCGGGTTGGGAGTGAGGTCTTGCCTCAGGTGGAGGAGTTGAAGTATCTCGGGGTCTTGTTCACAAGTGAGGGACGGTTGGAGCGTGAGGTCGACAGACGGATCGGTGCAGCATCCGCAGTAATGTGGTCGCTGTAGCGGAATGCCGTGGTGAAGAGAGAGCTGAGCCGAAAGGCAAAGCTCTCTGTTTACCGATCGATCTACGTTCCCACCCTCGACCTATGGTCATGAGTTATGGATCATGACCGAAAGAACAAGATCGCGGATACAAGCGGCGGAAATGAGTTTCCTCCGCAGGGTGGCTGGACTCACCCTAAGAGATAGGGAGGAGCTCAGATTAGAGCCGCTGCTCCTTCACATCGAGAGGAGCCAGTTGAGGTGGCTCGGGCATCTTGTCCGGATGCCTCCCTGGCGCCTCCCTGGTGAGGCGTTTTGGGCATGCCCAGCTGGGATAAAGGCCCCGGGGAAGACCTAGGACACGCTGGAAGGACTATGTCTCACAGCTGGCCTGTGTAACCCTTGTTGTCCTCCTGGTGGAGCTGGAAGAAGTCGCCGGAGACCGGGAAGTCTGGACTTCCCTACTGAAACTGCTTCCCCCGTGACCCGGAACCAGATAAGCGGAAGAAGATGGAATGGAAGGGATATTTGAAATAAGGCACAAATACCACAAACACCACAATGCTCTTTTGCAAGCACAAACATGCGTGCACAACATAGCAACTTATCTAACCTGAGTTATTGTAAAATGTGTACCAGGAGAGGAGAAAAACATATTGAGTGGTCTGAATGCGTGGCAAGTATTAAAAAAGCATGCATTTTGCAGGTCTTATCTAATTAATGTGACTGCTCCTCCAACCAATTATTGATAACCACCTTACATAGTAAAATATTAAGTATGTGTGACTAATTTGATTGAAAACCATGTACTATTGAAAACCATTTACTATTCCATTCTAGTCCTGTAAAGCAGTGATTCCCAAACAGCGGTACGTGTACCACAGAAAGTGCAGCGATTATGCAGGGGGTATGTGGAAACATGTAATTTCCAAGATGATAAGTAAATAGTCTCTATCATTTCTTAATAAGGCAGACAATGATAGGGAACACTTTGTGCTACAGCTGGTTTCCCCACAGGGACAATAATCTGTGGCACAGCTGCGTCAAAATCAGAACAATTTGTCACTTTTTACTTTTAGAGAATTATCAAAAAGTAAAAGTGAGAAGGTACTCATGGTATGACAAAAAGTTCTGGGGGTACACAAGACCAAAATTGTTGGAAAACAAAGCTTGTGAGCTAGCCTTTTATACAGCAAACTTTCTTAAAAACAGCTACATCTGCCAGATCTGGTGAGTCACTGCATTGCTCAGAAATTGGACTATAATTGTAGCTATGTAATGAAAAAAAATCCCTCAATCCACAACTTTAATGGGGTTGGTAAATCAGATGTTAATCTTGAATCAGTGTTACAACCCCTACAGACTTTCATTGACACTGGTGAAATAGTTTTTGCATTATCCAATAAACTAAAAAAACAAGCAATGATCAAAATCAGGCGTTTTCAGGGTAGCATGGCCATAATCCAATATACCTCTTAAAATACCTTCTAACATTGTGGTAGCAGTAAAAAGAATATAAGAAAAACTGAGCCATTTTGCAAGTTTATGATACTTGGTCGGTGAAAACTGTTTAGGAGGCAGTAAAACTGGGTCACAAGGGAAACAACATGATTGTTGCACAGAGCTGCAAATAATAACATAATAATGAATAAATATGAGCCATTAGCAACATTAATAAGGAACAGAGGTTTCTACCGAGCCCAGAAAAGATAACCAGAAGGAGGAGTGCATGTATAAGTAAATAAGCTTATCAATGCCAGATAATTAAATCACCGTGGTAGACTTTTTTTCATGAATGCAGTCTGATGTCTGGAATTTTCTGCAAGTTTGTTTTGCTTAACGTCTCTAAAGAGTGTGATGAATGAGACCAATCCCTCTTGAGAATCCAGTGGAGGAATTTCTACATGTTAAATATGCAACAGTAAATTTCCAGCAACAAACAGTGACTAGGAACGTTTTGTTTTGCTTTGTTTTGTACTCCTTGTCACATCCTTGTGCCTCTGCAGGAGGTTTGTGATTCCGACGCCAACATTTTCCAAAGATGTAATGATATTCATATTCAGGATACTTTGATCCCTAAAGCAGGGACCGGTTTACTTCCAACTGAGTCATTGCTGTGAGGGGGAAAAAGCAATGACTAAGCCTGTCTTAAGCTTGCAAAAACCTTTTCAGCTTTCTTTGTGGCAAGGGCATAAGACACATAATTTTGATGTCACATCTAATCCTTCAAACCTCTATCCCCCAGCCTTCTTTTAAGTAAGCTTTTTATGTGCAATCTCTGTATGAATAAAAAACATTTATTTCCATCCCCTAGTTGTTTTTTACTCCAGCAGCAGTCTGAACAGTTCTTTACAAGACGATGGTGTCCATTTGAAGTTCGGCTTTACGGATCTGGTGGAGTGTGGATATCCGTTGTTCCAGTTTGACAATCTTAACAGTGAGATGAGTGCAACTGTGGCATCTGCTCGGAGAAGTTAGTGTGGCCATGATGGATTTTACGGTATGGGGAACAGAGAACGGAATGCGCTAAATGCAATAAAAGTATGAAAAGTAATGAAATTGTGTTTATCAGCCTCTGGTGAGCTTGTTGAATGGTTGTTTTCTGCAAGGCTGAAGGAGTAGTTGATGGCCGCTCCACAGAGCCTGGGTTATGTCAAAGCTTTCTTCCCCAGAGGGAGTTTTTCCTTGCCTTTATCGCCAAGTGCTTGCTTATGTGGGGTTTCAGTTGACACTCTGTGACCTTCATGTGTAAAGTGACATGATGTTGCGTTATACAAATAAATAGAACATTTAAAATTGAAAAAATACAGTTCCCTCTTGCCAACACTGAGCATTCTTATTTTATTAAGAGGCAGAAATTTTGATACAGCTCTTCTATTGGGTATACAGTGGAACCGGTTATGCGGCTGGCACAGGGGCCAGGTGTTGTGGACCCCACTGCAGATACAAAGGCAGGTGAGCGGAAAAAAGGTATTTAATAATAACAAAGGGCACTCAAACAGAAGGAAAAAACAAAGAACAACAAAAGACGCCGGTGACAGAAGGTCACCATGAAGCTAAAAGTACAAACAAGAGCTTAAAGTAGCAAATAAAGAAATACACAATAGCTCACTTAGCTCAACTTACTGGGACTGATCGGCAGCAACAAGAAAAGCTTAACAAGAAGCACTGGCAAAATGACAGGAGCAAAGGATGCGAGGAATATGCTGGCGAGACAAGGCAACAATCCGACAACGGAGGTGCCACCCAGCATGGCTTAGAAGGTCCTGATTGTTGATGGGTTGCAGGTGAGCAGGGAGGCGTCCTAGCAGGACTGCAACAACACAGCAGAGGGCAGCAGACCAAGACCGAGTGCAGCTCATAACAGAACCTTGGTTTTTGTGATTGATTCCTTCCTAAAGGTCCAATGAAAATGTATGTCAACCAAAGCAATTTTTCCCATAAGAAAACATTTTAATCCAATTATTCTATCCCAGACATCCAAAAAATGTACTAAAAATACATTATATAGAGAGTAATTATTGTTTTACGTGCGGAAAACATTGCAAAATAATTATAAATGATGAATTTAATGGATAAATTAAAACATTAAACATCACTTTTACCTTTATTGACGGAAAGGCAAGCAACCGGAGGAGGAATCCACAGTTGACTTAACTTGAGTCACACCAACAACTGCTTGACATTGTTATATCCGGTGGTTCCCAAACTTTTTTTGCCGCGCATCCCTTTTGGAGATGAAATTATTTTTAGCCCCCCCTGCAAACAAACAGGGTTAGGGTTGATGCTGTCTGACAAACGACAAACATCTTTACCTCTTTTCTAACTTAAGTTTCCTTGATTTATGATGAATTTTTTTGCCAGCGTGGCGCTTGACACTAGTTAAAGACATTTACCAAGCGGATGGGATGTACCCCTCCAAATTCCAAGTGTGCATGCAGACTGTGTTGGTATCTGCTTGTTGAGTGGTTGTTTTAGCAATGGCAAAGCTGCTTGTTTCTTACACAGACGGTGCATGACATATCCTGAAATCCTCCCGGCGCCCTCTAGCCGACTTGCGGAATAGACCTCTCTAAGCCGAAGCCTCGCTTTAAAAATTGGCTTGGGAAGTTGCACAATATAGCGTATTTGTAATGTAGCATAATATATATAACCGGGACAGTGTACAACAACCGGGGCAAAAGGTTGTCAAATTTTTTGTGAACCGTTTTACGAAAATTGGGCCCTTCAAAAACTAAGGTTCCACTTAATTAGATAAAGCAACTTAGTATATTATGTAGTAAATTGCATGCACATTCTTTTCATTCATTGGACAAAGGGACTGGATTTCAATAATGATCAACTGAGGTTTTATGCAAGTACATCATGACAAGTTTTCATCTTAAATTGAATTTTATATTTAAAGATTTCACACTTGCAATGAGAAAAGCTCTCCAGCTGTCGCAATCCTCCAAATGAAACCAGACATCTGCCCTCAGACTCAACTGTCTCTACCGTGCATACAAAGTTTGTACTTTTTAATCTGATCACACAGACCTTTCCCACAAATTTACATATACCAAATTACCCCGAGGCGTGTGAGACCCAGCTGGTTTGTTCTATTCTGTGCAGGTGTAGAAATGTGATGCTGATCAAGTCTTAACATCCTTCTGTCCAACACAGGTGATTCCTTTATAGACCTCACGTCACCACAAAGGGCCACTAGTCAAATGATACTGTATGTGCAGTTTTAATGTACCTTGAACAACGATTGAGGAGCATTCATGGGGGAGAGCTGGTCAATGTAATATGATTGTATGGTAAAGGCAATGATTCAAAAAAGCACTGTAAAAATCAGCAGATAAATAGAACAGCTGAGTGACAGCAGGAATGAATGAAATGGTAAAAATGAAATGGGAGTGAGACAAAAAAAAAAGAGTAACCAATTTATTGCAAACAACCATTAAACTGAAATAGGCTGATCATCGACTGATCAAAAGTTTATGACCATATCTTAAATAAAAAAAAACTGTAATTCTCCTGAAGTAGAAATAAAATAATGAAAAAATGACTCACTAATGTGTGGAGAAAACCAAAGAACTGGTGATGGACTTCAGGAGGAAACGGCCCATCAAGGACATCAAGGACATGGCTGTGGAGATCATCCCACACATCACGTTCCTGGGCGTCCACATAGCTGACAACCTCACCTGGTCACTGCACAGCTCCTCAATTGTCAAAAAGCCTCACCAGTGCCTGCACTTCCTTTGGAGGCTAAAGAGAGCACACCTCAGCACATCAGTCCTCACCACCTTCTACAGAGGCACCATTGAAAGTGTGCTAACCAGCAACATTCTGTGTCATGAGAGCAGTACTGCCTCAGACAGAAAGACACTGGAGAGAGTGGTGAGGTCAGCGGGAAAAATTATTGGGGTTACACTGCCAACTGTTGGAGCCTCTCGAGGGCAACAAAAATTGCAAGGGATTCTACTCACCCCTTTCATGGACTGTTCTCTCTCCTACCCTGCGGCAGAAGATACCGCAGCCTGCCATGCAGAACGGTGAGGCTCCATGACAGCTTCTACCCAACCACCATTAGGTTTTTGAATACCTACAAAAAACACAATCTCTAATAGATTTTAACATTATTTATTGTTATTTTATTAACAATAAGTGATCTGTTGCACATACATTTTTGCACTGATTTATTTATACTGCGTGGTTCTCCGAATTATGTTTTATTATTCTCATTTTTATTTCTTTTATTTTCTTCTCTTTTTATTCTTGATGTTTATCCAACTGTTTCTAATGTGACTAAAATGCATCGAAATTGTGTTCTGCATTACATCTTTGATGTGATGCCTAAATGACAATAAAGAATCTGAATATGTAGCTGTCATGCTTGATGCCAATATTTCCAGGAGGCTCTTGGAAATGTTTCTCCAGGTAAAGATGGCTTCAATGTGGGTGTCTGGAACAAAAACACATTTTTTTCAGCTTTTACCCAATATGGGTGGCCACAGTTACTCTGTATGCCCTGTCTTACACTGGCCGAGGTTTGAACCTGCGCCCTCTGCCACTAATGCAGACGCATGTTCCATTACATGAATTAATAGAATAGGATAGGCTCCAGCATACCCACATGACCCTAATGAGAATAAGTGGCATTGAAAATAGATGGATGAAGTTAGACAGCATGCCTGCAAAAAATCAACAACCTTCTCTCAACCTGCTAACAAAGTTAACTATCACAACTCCCAAGCAAAAGATGTTAAGAGCCGTTTAGCATGACCTTAAAGAACTTTGTGGACAGATGCAAATGTAGTGCAAAGAGAAGCTATTTGACATTTATTTTCAGTAGCTGATTGAGTCTGACATGAATTTGATAGTCAATATTTGGTATGAAATACAAGCAAGCACAAAGGCTAAAAGAAAGCTCTAGTGCACCTGTTAAAATGTTGAAGTGATTCACTGCAAAGCCTCGGTAGCCTTCACCCACTTTTGATCACATACAGCTTCGCTTTTTGTATTTCTTTCATCAAAGCCCTGCGTTCCTCTGTTATGGTTGAACAATGATCATTTTGGGGTGTGTCTTATTAGATTGAGGGATGAGAAGAATTTGTGAGAAAAGCACATTTTGTGAGCTTACTTTTGATTTCTCAATTTCACAGCCACATAGATGGGGAGAGGTGTTGAAAATTTATAAACTTCACATTTATCTGTTAATTGTATTCACTTCAAAGCAAGACAGTGTTTCTTGTGTTGCTGGTGGGATTTGCTCTTTGCTATTTCAGCATTACCTCAGTGAGGATGTGTGCTCACTGCCCCTGTGCGGTTATGTCCCCCCAGAGCCCTGAGCACAGGATAAGACACGAGCTTTCCTTTCTTTTGTCGATCCTCTTCGGGCTGCTCTGGCTCCTTGTGTTTGTGTTCTATGATGACCTAGAAAGAGAAAAGAGAGCACGAGGACTCAGTGGAGATGACAAAGCTGATCTTTAATATCACTTTGCCGTCAATCTGCTCTCTCCAAACAATCTTTATGCCATCTTGCTTCCTGCAGAGTGGGACACTTAAGCTTCGGTGCCACATGCTGGTCAACTTGGCGATTTTCTCACTAAATCGGGAGACTTTCCAAATCTTATTTTTTTAAAACGACTAGAGAAAAATGTAAAGACTTTCCCTGGCGTTGTTGGGAGATTTTTCTGGTATTTGCATTTTTCTTCAAAATAGTAATTTATTGACGGTCCCTAGAAAAACAGCTAGCGGTTAGAGCGGCACTTCCTGTGTGAGCTCACCGCACCGTGAGAGAGCATTCCGGGCACGGTGAGGGACGACTACTGCTGTATCCACAGAGCCGAATATCCAATGTCCAACTTTACCACGTTGGTAGCGAGTCAGATATTTCAAATACTTTTTGAAAATGAACATTTCCCCTACTTCAGTGTTTTAAAAAAAATCACCGCGCTCAGCTCAACAAGAAGGCTGATGAGCTGCATGCGGCTCCAGAGCTGTGGGTTGTCGACCCCTGGTCTATGAGAACGATACGTGACAAGATTTTAACTTTAATAAAGTACAATGAAAAAATATAATACAATATATATATATATATATATATAAATATTTTTCATTATATATACACTGCTCAAAAAATTACAGGAACAGAACACAGAAATTAGAGGAACACTTGGAAAACACATCAGATCTAAACGGGGGGAGGAAATTATCTTGAGTATCTTTCCTGATAATAAGAAGGCGATGTCTTAGTAACAAATCAATGACACATAATTTGATAGAAATGAAAATGATTATAGAGGGGGAAAATAAAAGACACCCCAAAAATGAAAGTGAAAAAATGATGCAGCAGACTGGTCCATTTTGCCAAAATGTCATTGTACATCGTACGCATGCCTGACAACGTCGGGGCATGCTGCTAATGAGATGAAGGATGGTGTCTCCTCCCAGATCTGGACCAGGGCATCACTGAGCTCCTGGACAGTCTGAGGAGCAATTTGGCGGCGCTGGATGGACTTAAACATAATGTCCCAGAGGTGTTCTATTGGGTTTAGCTCAGGTAAACGTGTGGGGCCAGTCAATGGTATCAATTCCTTCATCCTCCAGGAACTGCCTGCATACACTAGCCACATGAGGTCGGGAATTGCCGTGGACCAGGAAAAACCCAGGTCGCACTGCACCAGTGTAGGTTCTGACAATGGGTCCAAGGATTTCATCCCGATACCTAATAGCAGTCAGGGTGCCATTATCTAACCTGTAGAGGTCTGTGCGTCTTTCCAGGGATATGCCACCCCACACCATCACTGACACACCACCAAACCGGTCATGCTGAATGATGTTGCACGCAGCATAACGTTCTCCACAGCATCTCCAGACCCTTTCACGTCTGTCACATGTCCTCAAGTTGAACCTGCTGTCATCTGTGAAGAGCACAGGGCACCAGTGGCGTAATTGCCAATTTTGGTGGTCTATGGCAAATGCCAATCGAGCTCTTCGGTGCTGGGCAGTGAGCACAGGGCCCACTAAAGGATGTCTGGCCTGACCCTCATGGAGCCTGTTTCTGATTGTTTGGTCAGAAACATTCACACCAGTGGCCTGCTTGAGGTCATTTTGTAGGGTTATGTCAGTGTTCATCCTGATCCTCCATGCACAAAGGAGCAGATACCAATCCTGCTGAGGGTTTAGGACTATGGCGCTGTGCAGCTCTCCTGGAGTAACTACCTGTCTACTGGAATCTCCTCCATGCTCTTGAGACTGTGCTGGGAGACACAACAAACCTTCTTGCAACGGTACAGATGGATGTGCCCTCCTGGAGGAGTTGGACTACTTGTGCAACCTCTGTAGTGTCCAGGTATCGCACCATGCTATCAACAGAGATGTCGATCCAAGCCAAATTAACAA
>QODF01000061.1:2093281-2225747 GCA_024372805.1 Oostethus manadensis
TATATATACATACAGTATATATACATACAGTATATATACATACAGTATATATACATACAGTATATAGGGCTGCACGGTGGATGAGTGGGTAGCACGTTGGCCACACAGTCAGGAGGTTCAGGGTTCGAATCTCCTTTGTGTGTGGAGTTTGCATGTTCTGCCCGTGCGTGCGTGGGTTTTATCCAGGTACTCTGGTTTCCTCCCACATTCCAAAAACATTATATATATATATATATATATTCATTCATTCATTCATTTTCTATGCCGCTTATCCTCATTAGGGTTGCGGGTATGCTGGAACCTATCTCAGCTGGCTTTGGGCGCGAAGCGGGTTACACCCCGGACTGGTCGCCAGTCAATCGCAGGGCAGACAAACAAGTCACACTCACATTCACACTCTAATGGACAATATATGACAATATATGAACCTAAATGTAATTGAGCATGAACTGATGAAGCATCCTCTCGCATGAGAGGTGACAAGTTTTTATATGATTAATTGTTTACTTGTATTACATTGTTGCTGTCATCGCTTTTATTTGGTTTAAGATAACTTTAGTCTAAGATCTTGAAATCACGATTTAGGTTCTTATATATGAATATAATAATGGTAATGGCCATAAACAAGCAAGTAAATAATTCTTCCAAATTGGAGAAGATGTATAAGCAATATATGTACTATACATATGCTGTATGTACTGTACATGTAAAGCAAGTAGGAAAAAGTAGAATAGATTACTTTATTGATACAAAACAAAATCACAAGACCAAGCAGAATAACAGACCACAGTGCCACGTTAATTGATAACATATTCACTAATGACTTTGGTAACAACACAACTAGTGGCCTTTTAATCAATGACATCAGTGACCATCTTCCAGTGTTTACAATTTACAACAAAAACTACAAAAAAACGATGGAGGACAAACGAACCTGCAAAAGACTACATACAGAGTACAGCATCAATGCAAGCATCAAGATCTGGACGAACAAAGATGGGAGGGTGTGTACTGTGGAAGCAATGTGGATGAAGTATATGAACACTTTTTAATGACTTATATGAAGCTCTATGATAAGCACTGTCCATTGAGAGAAATGTCTAATAAGTAAAAGAAGATCTCCTAACAACCGCCCTGCTATTTTGTACTCATGAGCATTTGCACTACATCCTGTGTTCCTTACCTTGGATGTTAACACTGTGAACTTGTTTTGCTATATTTTGCACTCATTATCCTTTGCACTACATACTCTTTGGACATTACACTGTAAATTGTATTGTAACCTCCAACATTGTAAATACCATATTTATTCAGTATATCATGTATATTATCACAGTTATATACACCCCATGTAAATATGTATAGTACTATTCTACTGTTCCCCACTATGTACAGTTATTATTATTATTGTAACAGAGGGTGATATTGACCGGAGTCAAATTCCTAGTGTGGCAACACATATGGCGAATAAAGTAACAACCTTTCTATTGTAATGATAAAGATAGTACCTGAAACAACAGGTAACATTCAAATGCCCCTTTCCTCATTCATGTACTGAGACAAAACCATTTCTTTAAATATGCGAAATAGTGGGGCATTACTTGCGCTGGCCTCTGCCTCCAGCCGCCACCCAACTCTCTTTGCACCCGATCCATTTGGCCCCTCCCACGAGTGGTGAGCTCATGGGAGGGGGGGCTGTGCCCGACCGAGCCCCAAGGGTGCAGGCACGGCCACCAGACGCTCGCCATCGTGCCCCACCTCCAGGCCTGGCTCCAGAGGGGGGCCCCGGTGAGCCGCGTCCGGGTGAGGGAAAACGAAGTCCATTGTTATAGGGTGAGAAGCACTGTCATCCGGGAAGGACTTGGAGTAGAACCGCTGCTCCTGCACATTGATGAGGTGGCTCGGGCATCTGGTTAGGATGCCTCTCAAACGCCTTCCTGGGGCGGTGTTCATGACACGTCCAACCGGTAGGAGGCCTCGGGGAAGACCCAGGACACGTTGGAGAGACTACTGTATGTCTGTTAGCTGGCCTGGGAACGCCTCAGCATCCGCTGGGCTAGACAAAGTGGCCGGGGAGAGGGACGTCTGGGCTTCCCTGCTTAGGTTGCTGCCTCCGCGACTCGACCTCGGGAAGAAAATGCGGAAGAAAATGGATGGATGGATGGATACTTAAGCTGTCGCTCCAATCTGTCCCAAAGTTTAACACCACATACACACACACAAAAACTGTTACTAGTGGTTCTCGCTGCTTGAATTTTAAAGTTACTACATCCTCTGAGTTTAAAACCCCCTTCTCCTGTGTAAAGATCTTTTGAATATTATTAGGAAGATATTTTCATTAGTTTTATATAAAAGCTGTGCAGTATAAAAATTTTAGTTTAGGCTTCAAAAATAAAAGTTTTGGTATGATGAAAAAAAACAACCTCGTGTATAGTTTTTACTGCACGCTTTTGAAGTACAAAGAGGGGCTCTAGTGAACTTTTGTCATTATTGCCCCAAACTTCAATGCAGGAAGTCAAATATAGCAAAACAGTACAATAAACACAGTGCATTATATTCTAGAAAATATTTACCTTTATTGATGATTGACAAACTTGTGCCTGTAGTTTCCAGATTAGTTTACTATCATCAGTTACTCCTAAAAATTCTGTCACATTATTTACTATGACATAATTTAATTTTATTACCAAGTCAGAATCCTCTTTATCCTTCCCAAACAACATAACTTTTGTTGTATTTAAATTTAGGGATAATTTGTTGATATCCATCCATTATTTTAATTTAATTAGCTAATTGTTTACATTATGTATATGTTTACTACAATTATCACTAGAATAGAAAATATTTGTATCATCTGCAAATAATAATAATTGTTGTAGGTTATAATAGGTTTGACTCATTAAATATGTCATGTATTGATTGAACAGCTTGGGGCCCAATAAATATCCCTGAGGGACCCCACAAGGAATGGCCAAACACTTTTTGTAGTTGCCCAATTTCACGCACTCTTGTCTCCCTAATAAACTGCTATGCATCCAGTTCAAAGCCACTCCCCTAATACTGTATGTATCAAGTTTTTTTTGTGTAAAATAGATTAATTGATGGTATCAAAAGGTTTTTTAAAATCAATAAATGTCCCCACTGTCTTCAGTCTTCACAGTCAGGTTGCAATGGCTGTAATACAGTGACAATGAGAATGCAATGACCCGGATGAATGACAATATTCACAAGCCCATCCATCCATCCATTTTCCACCGCTTATCCGGGTCCGGGTCCGGGTCGCGGGGGCAGCAGCTTCAGTAGGGAAGTCCAGACTTCCCGGTCCCCAGCGACCTCTTCCAGCTCCATCGGGAGGACACCAAGGCGTTCCCAGGCCAGCTGTGAGACATAGTCCCTCCAGCGTGTCCTAGGTCTTCCCGGGGGCCTTCTCCCGACTGGGCATGCCCGAAACACCTCACCAGGGAGGCGCCCGGGAGGCATCCGGACTAGATGCCCGAGCCACCTCAACTGGCTCCTCTCGATGTGAAGGAGCAGCGGCTCTACTCTGAGCTCCTCCCGGATGGCCGAGCTCCTCACCCTATCTCTTAGGGTGAGTCCAGCCACCCTACGAAGGAAACTCATTTCCGCCGCTTGTATCCGCGATCTCATTCTTTCGGTCATGACCCATAACTCATGACCATAGGTGAGGGTGGGAACGTAGATCGATCGGTAAACAGAGAGCTTTGCCTTCCGGCTCAGCTCTCTCTTCACCACGACGGTCCGGTACAGCGACCGCATTACTGCAGATGCTGCACCGATCCGTCTGTCGATCTCACGCTCCAACCTTCCCTCACTCGTGAACAAGAACCCGAGATACTTGAACTCCTCCACCTGAGGCAAGACCTCACTCCCAACCCGGAGGGTACAGTCCACCCGTTTCCGACTGAGAACCATGGCCTCGGATTTGGAGGTGCTGAGTCTCATCCCAGAAGCTTCACACTCAGCTGCAAACCGCTCCAGTAAACGCTGAAGGTCACAGCCTGATGAGGCCATAAGGACCACATCGTCTGCAAATAGCAGAGACGAGATCCTAAGGTCACCAAGCTGGACTCCCTCAACACCTTGACTGCGCCTAGAAATTCTGTCCATGAAGATTATGAACAGAATCGGTGACAAAGGGCAGCCTTGGCGGAGGCCAACGTTCACCGGAAACAAGCTCGACTTACTGCTGGCAATGCGAACCAGGCTCCTGCTTCGATTGTACAAGGACCGAATGGCACGTAGAAGCGGACCATCAATCCCGTACTCCCGGAGCACCCCCCACAGGACACCACGAGGGACACGGTCGAATGCCTTTTCCAGGTCTACAAAGCACATGTAGACTGGTTGGGCAAACTCCCACATACCCTCGAGTACCCTTGCAAGGGTGTAGAGCTGGTCCAGTGTTCCGCGACCGGGACGAAAACCACATTGCAGCTCCTCTAACCGAGGTTCGACTAACGGTCGTACCCTTCTCTCCAGCACCCTGGAGTAGACTTTCCCAGGAAGGCTGAGGAGTGTGATCCCCCTATAGTTGGAACACACCCTCCGGTCACCCTTTTTAAAAATGGGGACCACCACCCCGGTCTGCCAGTCCAGAGGTACTGTTCCTGACTTCCATGCAATGTTGTAGAGGCGTGTCAACCAACACAGTCCTCCAACATCCAGAGCCTTGAGAAATTCTGAGCGGAACTCGTCTACCCCCGGAGCCTTGCCACTGGGGAGTGATTTGACTACCCCAATTACCTCAGCCACGGTGATAGAACTGTCCACGTACGTATCCTCAGACTCTGCTTCCTCTATGGAAGGCATGTCAGTGGGATTGAGAAGGGCCTCGAAGTATTCCTTCCACCGACCAACTATATCCACAGTCGTGGTCAGCAAGCCCCCGTCCGCACTGTAAACAGTGTGAACTGGGGGCTGCTTCCCCTTTCTGAGGTGTCGGACGGTTTGCCAGAACCTCTTCGAGGCCGACCGAAAGTCGTGCTCCATAGCCTCACCGAACTCCTCCCACACCCGAGTTTTTGCCTCGACCACCGCCGAAGCCGCGTGCCGCTTGGCCTGCCGGTACCTGTCAGCTGCTTCGGGAGTCCCGCAAGCCATCCATGCTCGATAGGACTCCTTTTTCAGCTTGACGGCAGCCCTAACCCCCGGTGTCCACCATCGGGTTCGGGGCTTGCCACCACGACTGGCACCGACCACCTTGCGGCCGCAACCACAACTGGCTGCCTCAGCAATAGAGGCACGGAATACGGCCCATTCGGACTCAATATCCCGGTCCTCCCTCGAGATGCAGGCGAAGCTCTGCCGGAGATGAGAGTTGAAGACTCGACGAACGGGAGACTCTGCCAGACGTTCCCAGCACACCCTCACTACGCGTTTGGGTCTGCCAGGTCTGTCCGGCATCCTTCCCCGCCATCTAATCCAACTCATCACCAGGTGGTGGTCAGTTGACAGCTCAGCCCCTCTCTTCACCCGCGTGTCCAGAACATACGGACGCAGGTCTGATGATACGACCACAAAGTCGATCATAGACCTGCGACCTAGGGTGTCCTGGTGCCAAGTGCACTTATGGACATCCTTATGTTCGAACATGGTGTTCGTTATGGACAAACTGTAATTCGCACAGAAGTCCAGCAACAACACACCGCACGGGTTCAGGTCAGGGAGGCCGTTCCTCCCAACCACGCCCCTCCAAGTCACACTGTCATTGCCCACATGGGCGTTGAAGTCTCCCAGTAGAACTATGGAGTCACCAGCTGGGGTGCTCTCCAGCACCCCTCTGATAGACTCCAAGAAGGCTGGGTACTCTGAACTGCCGTTCGGCGCATAGGCACAAACCACAGTCAGGACCCTTTCCCCAGCCCTAAGGCGTAGGGAAGTAACCCTCTCGTTTACTGGGGATGACTCCAACACAGAGGCACCAAGCCGGGGGGCTAACAATAAGCCCACACCAGCTCGCCGCCTCTCCCCAGCGGCAACTCCAGAGAAGAACAAGGTCCAGCCCCTCTCAAGGAGTTTGGTTCCAGAGCCTAAACTGTGGGTTGAGGTGAGTCCGACTATATCTAGTCGGAATCTCTCCGCCTCTTCCACAAGCTCGGGCTCCTTCCCCACCAGAGAAGTGACATTCCATGTCCCAAGAACCAGATTTGGTCGCCGAAGCCCAGGTCGCCCGGACACCCGCCCTCGACCACTGCCCAAATCACACAGCACCGGACCCTTATGCTTGCCCCTGCAGGTGGTGGGTCTGCGGGGGGGAGTTCCCGTGCGGCTTCTTCGGGCTAGGCCCGGCCAGGTCCCACGGGTGAAGACCTGACCACCAGGCGCTCGCCTGCGAGCCCCTCCCCCAGGCCTGGCTCCAGGGTGAGGCCCCGGTATCCCACGTCCGGGCGAGGTGCGGTCACTCCTAATGTTTCTCTTCATATGGGTCTTCTGAATCACTCTTAGTCTGGCTCGTCACCTAGAACCTGTTTGCCTTGGGAGACCCTACCAGGGGCATAAAGCCCCCGACAACATAGCTCCTAGGATCACTCGGGCACTCAAACCCCTCCACCGCGGTAAGGTGGTGATTCACGGAGGGGATATTCACAAGCCGAAAAATTAATCTTTAATATATCTTATATATCTTTTAATATTAATATAATATAATTAATATTAATATAAAATATTAAGATATATTTTATATATCTTATCTTCCTATTCATCAAGGTAATATCATTGGCTGCACATTGGCATGTTCGTAGTGTTTAGCATTATTACCATACGATATTAGAGACAAGAATTCCAACTTGCTGTCAATGAACGCTTATTAGATGTACTGTAAGTAGGCTACCAATTGGAAACTTAATCACAATCAACTCATCACTTGAGCTCATAAGTGTCTGAATTACAGTGGGGGTGTAATATAATATGGCCGGATACAGCTTCCACCCAGTCTAACTGAAATGACATACTGTATTCAGTAATTACCTTGGGCCAGATACCAGATAGCGCCAGTCTGTCTGCACTGACATTCAGTCTCCCAGATAATAATGACCTGCTGAAATATGAAAATGATGATCACTGTGAAGAACAAGCTGATGAGCAGTTCTACTAATCCATACAAGAAAAGAACTCGGGAAATTTTGGAAAGCTAAATGCAGTAAAACAATATGTTTGTGAAGATAAATGATGATTTAAACATAGTGAGAGTAACATCTTATGCCCTTCACTGAGGTAGTTTATTGTACTTTCCTACTGCTTTAAGATCTTAGACAGTGTGGTTCAGCATTAGTACAATCCAATACAAAATGACTCAACTGGTCATTTCACCCACTTTTCATACTGTAAGTCTTGGGTCCTTCGCTTTACTTTGATCCAGTATTATATTGAATTGGTTTGCGTCCTAACTGCCTCTATTTTCCCGTTTAGTGTTTAGCTGTTTTAGCTGTTTTAGCTGTAGCTCTTTGCAATTATTTAAGAAAAAATAGTATTAAAGCTCATCTTTAATTAGTTGCAGCAAAGCCACATATAACCCAGAGTACAAAGCCAGGAGTTATTGCATATAATACCATGAACAGGTGTCTCATTAAACCCAAGCCTAATTAAGATTATTATAGGGTGTTGGCGGAAGAAGAGTCAGGCCTGAGGCTGAGGCTTTCACAGCCTCAGCCTCCCACTACATTGGCCCTGTTTAATTGACTCATGTTCTTTAATCACAGCACAAACATGAGCACGTCTACCTTCATTTCACATGCACGGGGAACCTGCAGTCTTGTTGGGCACTCTTTGTTCCAAAAGTCTTTTTTGGGGGGGGATTATGTTGACCTTTTATGTTGCCTACAACTCCCACACACTCACAAAATCTAACAGTCAGCGACGTTGCCATAAAATGAATCGAAGCACATTAATACTCTTCAATGTGAAGGCACCATTCATTTCCTCTAGTCAGACATGCAACATTAGCACATTTGCAGTCTCTGTCAGTGGGCATTACCCCATTTGAATTGCATGAAGCTGTCCCTCCTCAAGCGCCAATCTCAGAGAAAAAAAATGAACGTCTGTAGCTGTGTGAGACTTCAAAATGAACAATGACCCTTGCGTCCTTGCAGGATATTTCTCCCCTATCTTTATTGCACTAGTACTCTACCCTCTGTGCTCTATTATATGAAAGATGAGAACTCCACCTACTGTGCAATGTGGGCATGTTTGTTTGAAAAACTATAATGTTGTTTTAAGCCACAGTATATTAAACCTAAGGACACTGTAGAGCGAACTATGTGATAAATCATAGAACAATGTTTCTGTAAAAATACAAACTACATAGGCCTAGGAGACAATTACCACGACAGGCGAATTGGTGCGGCGTCTGCAGTGATGTGGACTCTGCACAGGTCTGTCGTGGTGAAGAGAGAGCTGCGCCGAAAAGGAAAGCTCTCAATTTACCGGTCGATCTGCGTTCTT
The DNA here is from genome assembly GCA_024372805.1 of Oostethus manadensis. Taxonomy (NCBI): domain Eukaryota; kingdom Metazoa; phylum Chordata; class Actinopteri; order Syngnathiformes; family Syngnathidae; genus Oostethus; species Oostethus manadensis. Next base: position 2,101,742 of record QODF01000061.1, read on the forward strand.
AACCTCACCTATGGTCATGGGCTTTGGGTAGTGACCGAAAGGACAAGATCGCGGGTACAAGCGGCCGAAATGAGTTTTCTCCGCAGGGTGGCTGGGCTCTCCCTTAGAGGTAGGGTGAGAAGCACTGTCATCCGGGAGAGACTCGGAGTAGAACCGCTGCTGCTCCGCATTGAGAGGAGCCAGATGAGGTGGCTCGGGCATCTGGTTAGGATGCCTCCCGGACACCTCCCTGTGGAGGTGTTCAGGGCACGTCCAACCGGTAGGAGGCCTCTGGGAAAGCCTCGGGGAAGACTATGTCTCTCAGCTGGCCTGGGAATGCCTCGGCATCCGCCGGGAAGAGCTGGACGAAGTGGTCGGGGAGAGGAACGTCTGGGTTTCCCTGCTTAGACCGACCTCGGATAAACGGAACAATATGAATGGATAGATTGACAATCACCACTTTTATTTATAATAAATATAGTACATATTTCTACTTGCCTTCCTATCTTTAAAAATGCTTTAATGTAATGTAATGCTGCAATATCATGTTTCTGCAACATTTGAATGTGGGGGCAGTTGAACAGCGTGCAGTGACTCACTATAGTGACCCTGAGACTCACTATAGTGGAGTGCTTAATGGATTCATCCACGGTGAGAAAGTGAACGCCAACTCGCATTAAAACTGCAGCAGGTCAAAGGAGGTGGAATTGGTTTTATCAGACTTTGGCTTTTGCGTGAACACTTTACAGTCATATACTCACAAGTCCTTCATTGGTCATACACGTTATGACTAATAAGGATAACAAAGTCAGCTCAATACTGTATTATTCATTATTCATGATGACATACGGCATCCATTCCTGTTCGGACAGGACATAGCTGTGCATCTTTCTTGTAAAAAATCATTGGAAGTACATCAATATCCATGAGGTTTATTCAGTATTTTACAGCTAGACTCAAGTTTACTTCTTCCCACACACTTTGCCAATCAAACAAAAACACTCCATCGAATACCTTAACTTTTCTAATATTTGATCATGTTCTGCATGATATAATGCATGTAGTCAACACCAAGTTATAGCTAACCATAACATATTTCTCCATGGCGTTTTATTTTATACGGTACATAATGACCTTACAATACTGTCTAAAAGTGATTCCGGTCCTATTTGAATTAGACCTCATACTGAGACCATCAACACATTATGCATAAGTCAAATTATTTTCCCCACATGACTGCAAATAGTGCTCATTTGCACTTGCAAAAAACCCCTCTCACTTGCTTACTCAAATTAATTAGCCTGAGGTAAATTGCCTCAGTCACGATGTGGTGGGGCCTGGGAAGAAAAAAGCCCACAGATAAAAACAGAACAATGGACTCCCTGAATGCAATTAAGCAAAGAAAAAAATGACGTTTCTCTGGCAAAGAGCAAATGTCCTGCCTTAGTCGAGCATTTAGTTCATGCAGGGAAAAGGACTGGATTGATAACGTTTCTATCCTCGTGCGCTTGGTGTATAAGAATTCAGAAGAATGTCAGACTTAATTTTCATTCTGGAGCTGTGAACACAGCATGCATGGTATTCCGAACGCCTCACTCATGAATGCTGTAAAATTGTTAACTTCGCACCTTTTCTGCCAAAATAGCTGATGGTAGGAGTACACGCCATCTGCAGAGTGACTTGAAGCAAAAAGATGCAAATCAACATCACTTTTGTGTTTATCAACCATTTCTGGAAATTATACTCTATGCTGGAAAAAAATCTGATTTGCACAGTTGCCTTGCTGAAATATGGTGAAATATATGTGATGTTAAGATACTCCATACTCCTCCACTGTAATTGGAAGGTTGTGTAGTGAACAAATATTATCACCACAAGTCTGTGACTAACATACATTGACAGTCATTTTTTTAAACTATTGTTCAACACAGCTGTGTCCATTTTGTTCTTGGACAACTGCTGTGGCATAAAGAGCTTGTGGCTCAGTGACCTACCGGGTCCAGCTTCTTGATTATACTAGATATTTAATTGCAATATTAATGAGCATATCTTATTTTTTGTAATTGTTTATGTAGTTAATTTATAATTAATAATAACTTTCATGAATAATTCATTCATTGATTTCTTCCACTGTAAAGAGAGCGACAGCGTTTATTTGTACAAATATTTCATAATGTTTAAATGTATTGCTATAACTGTGAATCGTAAATGCTGTAGTGATAGTCAGCATGTTTATTTAGCCAGGCTGTTAACTGCAAGCAGGCAATATCTGAAGAGAGGTTTGTTATTCTGGAATGCAAAAACTCATATTATATAATAATGGTGTTTTTGGAGTGCATAAAAAGTGGGAAGGACAACGTACCTGTCTTTGACCTAATGATAATTTCATAACAGCTATATTGCACAACACAGCAGACAACAAAACTAATATAATAATACTAGTAAGGAGCAAATAGCTCAGTCAGGAAATGCAGCTAGTAACTAACTATGAAAATATTTCATTTAGAAGTAAAGAATCGTACTCCACAGAACTTCACTTACCACGATCGGGTCTGAAACCAATTAACCGCAATAAATGAGAGATTACTGTATATAGTATTTCTTCGAATAATGTCCAGGGCCATTTACTGTATTCTTTATTGGAGGTAGGCTATTTATCATAAGTACTTTTTTCTTAGTACAAATGCATTTTATAAAATAAGATTTTGGAAATTTAATATTTACATCAATATAACTGCTAACAATATTACATGTAGCTGCTTTAATCTCCCGTCCGATCCCCCGACACCCTGTCATTGGTGCTCTCCATTGCCGGTCCAAAGCACAGATAAATGGGTTATGTCAGGAAGGGCATCCGGTGAAAAAAATAAGACAAAAAAATTATGCAAATGACTTTTCCGTAATGGGAGACGCAAAAAAACAACTATGTTTATCAATATTTGAGTGTGTATGTCTCATACCAAAAGGCAAAGTTCTCTAAGTCTCAAATAAAACCTTACACAGAAAAATTACACTACCACAGCAGTGTGAACACTCTCATTAAGTCTTCCAGAGTTACTTTGTGATTTTCTGAAGCAATGCGTCATCATTCATCATATTTAATTCCTTACGTAGCAGACCACACATTTAAAACGCAGAAGCAGATGTACATGTTGACGGATGGGATTTGTAGAACATAAGCGTGTCGTGCATTTTGCATTTGATCAGACAGTTTTGCACCATTAGTAAGAAGATGCAAGACAGATGTCAGGACGAGGAGGACGACTTGACTTCTAAATTACTTTCTTCTGGCGTTGCCTTCTGCTTCTAATTTAGACATAATGTTGTTTTAATTTGCAAAGTTTCATTCTGAGCTGCCGACATGATTAAAGATCCGAGAAAATGCAGTTGCCTGAAAATTATGGACACAGACAATATAGTACGCTCATCACTTTAGACCACATCCAGTCTCCTCAGACAAATACGTATCACCTCAAAATGGTTCATTTCAATACACTATAAGATTATATTGTTTGAATTTCAAAAATGGGAGTTGATATAGGAGTGGCAACACAATAGCCAGTTGCTTAATAACTGTGCATGATGTATATTAGTGTGATAAATGTACACTTTGCTGGAGAAGTGTTATCAGACAAACAACCATCAGGGCCGCCATCCTTGTTTGGTTATATTGTATTCTACACATGACATTTACACAAATTCATTCCAAAAATGTCCTCTTTGGAACCTAGCAGTACTCAGCAGTAGATAAAGCTTGTCAAATAGGCACACACGATAGTGTGTATATAAAAACACATGTAAAGTTGATAAGGTGAGCAGAGCTGATCAGATAACAGGATGCGCCGAGAATTGCATCTAACAAATAAGCAAAATGCCACGGTTTTAGGCACATCGATATAGAGAAAAGGAGGCATACCATATGTACTGTATGTGCAATGACAGATGACGTGTGCTTGTCATATTTGTCATATCAACATTTTTGGACCGTCAGAAACAAAAATAGTAGAAACATATTATCTATCCAGAAATGCCATTTTTTTCTTGCAACACTGCATTTTCTTGCATCTCGCATCAACTCATAAGTTAGTGCTGATGTAATAACGCGACATGCGCCATTAGCGCCATAGTGCTAATTTTACTGTGGATTTCCAGTTTCCTTTAATAGCACTATTTTTTCCACACGTGCATGTTAATCACGTGAAGAACGCATGTCAACCATCGGCCCACACCGTAGTTTGAGAAAGTAGCTGTGTGGCGCCACAAGCGGTAACAAATATTAAGCAGAAATAGAGAAAGAAAAGGTATTTTGACTGGTAAATTTAGTTTCCAAGTCCTGGTAGATGTCTCTCACAACATGACCATTCATGTACTGTTGTTGTCTAGATATCCCTTTACATAAAATGTGATGTAGTTTTTGTTGTAGTTGCGAATCAAATATTGTTTACCACAAAGAGCTATATATGCCTAAGTGTTATAGATGAAAAAGTGTTTCATCTGGGATTAAATGTGATTAATTTTGAGTTAATTATAGACAAACGGTGCTTAAAGATTTTAATTGACTGACAGTCACAATTAGAACATAATACAAATCATAAATGTCATTGTTTAATATTGTAAAACACATATATTAAAACGACATGTAGTGTAAAACATGTACATTAAATGACATTAATATAGCATTACTATAATTATGCAATGTCTATGTTCACCAGTGTGTTTATTAGCTTTTTCTACCAAGACTTCCAACTCCAAGGATTCAAACCTAATTTTTATCTGCCCACGCTGCTCTCCCAAACTCTCTATGGTGACAGCCGGTTGCACATGCAAAATCCTCCTGTAAATAGGGCTGTCCGCACCACTTTCGCACCTGGTAAAAATTGCACAAGCAGTCAGAGTCAATAATAGTACAGGCATTGTTTTTGTTTGCACATGCACATTAGTGCTTGTTATTTGGAATCTTAGTAGATCAGTCGTAAAGCCTTGAAAATATTTTATCATTATTGTGTGAATAAATAAGTAACTAAACATTTAAACCACACAACCCCATTCATTATATATGATAAAATATAGATTTCTATAATATCGGCAGCTGAAAGAAGTACTGATCTGTAATACTGAGCTGGGATGATCTGTGAAAAAGTTGATTCACTAAACATACTTGGGGAAATGTTGTTTCAGGTAACGTACTTCACATAACAATTTGGGCAGAAATGTACATCAATGTTTAATATCTTTTGAGCACAACATTCCCCTGCTAAGCTCTTTTGTCTTCTCATCTGCAACAATGTGATGCTGTTTGTACCAACCATTGCACAAGAACCTTACAGATCAACATAGTCAACATGTGTTACCACTTGGCCAATGACAAGTTGATTTATGGGGCTTTGAAGGTGAAAGTCATTAATAAGGTTTGAAGATGCACTCCTTAAGGTCAAGTGATTCTCATATCTATCAGGTTATTGACTGAAAATATGCAGAATGAACATCATCTCTACGGCTTGTTGAAACATTATGAAGAGTTGATTGTTATTTACGGTTATTTTAATGCCATTAAACATAATTGAATGACTGTACATGTTTATTCATATGGTTTTGGGCACAACAGATAGCTGAATTTACACTCAACAGTTATTTAATAAATTAGTTTCACAAATAGTCTAATTGTGCAATGCATTTCACTTATGACATTGTTTTTTCTTAATAGTGACCTCCACCAATGCCAAACAATCTAAATGCAAACACTTTTTTTTTTATACAAATGTTCTTGTTATTGTCAAGAAAATATGGTTTATGATTGCACTGATAAAATGTTTTGCGTCCATTAGTCAGTTTGATTTTACTAATATTAGTTATAATCACGCAACATACATATTTTATGTATTCCTGCTATGATACACAATAGTGTCACACAGACTTGTAGTGGTAATCTGCACAAGGCTAGAGGGCTCTTGTTTCCAGAACATGTCCTTCACACGCTCAGAATTAAGAGCCTTGGGGGTCTGGACGTTTTAAGATAACTTGAGCCGCTCATTTTTGATGATCCCTCCACCTTGCATTTGCACATGTAGCAACAACATTTCCTGTAGAAGTTAGACATTTTCTGTAAAAGCCGTCAGTTCCGGTTGTATTGATTTGTCTCCTCGCAAATTTGATAAAATTGTACCGCTCATTATTCTCAATTAACGTGTCTATTTTTTTATGTTCCCTTGACATTTATATTAGTTTGTGTTATTTCTAGTAACAAGAAAAGCTTTTTGAGCGGTCAAAGTTATAATACATGTATGTACTCCATTACCTCTCCTGTGGTCACAATTTTTAACTGATCTTCCGTCTCAAAAAGTTGACTTCTGATTTGTTTTATTGGCAAGCGATTTTTACAACAGTAAATTATGGAAAAATAAATAATCGGGTCCCCTTATAACAGCCACCAAAGCTGCGCAGGCAAAGTTTTAAATAATATTTAAACTGTTGGGCCTTCTGTACAATTGACCATTTTCATAAAGATTATTATATATTTTTTATTAACTTAATCTGTATTACATGTATGCTAGCACGCCTTCCAGAGCACTTTGACTATGACCCATAGGGGACACCACACATGTCATTCAGCCTTGCAGATTTTCAGTGTATACATGTAACAATTGAATGACAAAATACAGCCTTCAGCAAGTTATCAAGAAGTAAAAGTTATATTAATGAACAGGCGGCAAAGTAGGACATAGGAAATAATTCAGTGTTATCCCCAAACTCAGAAAACCAAAGTGAAGTCAGTCCTCAGAGTCTAAGTAGGTCACACGGAGAACATGATCTATACACCAGATTTTTCTTCTCTTTTTGGGCTTTATAGCTGTGATAGAAGAAAGCTGTTTTGACATGACTGGCGTTATATCTGCACAACACAGCTGAGAGTCAAGGGAGCTCACAGGTTGAGGCAGGCAACACCTTCACATCTAGCAGTAAGCATCTTTTTGAAGCTCGCTGCAGCTTATGACAAAATAGAAATAACCTGAAGAACCGTGCATATAAATCCAAGTAACACCTTCCTCGTCACAACAGACAGAGTTGGGTTTTTTTTTTTGTTTGGATGCTACCAAGCACAGGATTATTGATTGCAGGTAGTACAACTACGACCGCAAGCACACATCTGACCTCCTTTCTGTCAGTTAGGAGTGAACTGAATTATTTATTTGAAGAAATACAAAATAAATGAAGGCTTTATCTTTCTTATTTTTGGTGCCAATCAATTTAGTCTCATTTATTTTTTATTATTTATAATTTAGTGCAACTCTTTATTGTTATAGATTGATATGTGTCAGTATAAATGAAAAATTAGTTCAATGTCAACTAAAATTCCTTTTATACTGTGTTTTCTTGTTAGAAATGCAAATTTTACTCTCTTGGAATGCAAAGAAAGACTGGACCAATTGGCCCAATTTTTAGATTGCAGGTATGTGTATATTTAAAACAATTGTCTGACAAGTAATCAGGTGGCATTTCCAATAATTGTACTTTTTGTTTGGTGCCATTTGGAACTGACCTTTATGAAAGACTCAGGATCAACCAAGTCACCGTGTCACTGGCTTGATTCAAAACATCATACCCTTGGGGTGTAAAAACATATTTGCTGTGCAATATTCTGTTGGTGCCGCTTGAATTCAGCGTCTGACATTTGGATTTTGATCCTATTTGTCAACTTCATACTTTGTCTTGCCTTTGAGGTAATGGCGCTACCTAGAGCTACACCATCATTATAAATGCAACTAGTCATACACAATACAGTGTGATAGAATTTGGTCGTTTGAGGAAAGGTGAGATAATGTCTTGTCATCATACAACTACTACTAAGATTTCAAATAACGTGTGTTAAATTGTGTAAGCGAAGAAAAAAATGGCACCTACTATTAGCGGACGTGTTGCAGGTCATCTACTGTGACTGCATGCGCCGTTTTTAACAGGTGCAATAGTGATGCGAACATGCCACATTTTGAGTGCGCTACCGGCTGTCACCATGGAGAGTTTGGGAGAACAGAGTGGTTGTAAAAAAAAATAAAAAAAACGAGAGAAGGAGGTCTTGGTGGAGGATAAGCACACTGTTGAATTCCAGCAGAGACATCTCAACTTCGTCGGAAGAAAATCAACTTGGGAGGCTATCTGTGAAAAGATGATTGCTGCAGAAGATTATCTCTCGTCGTTGTCTGCCATTGCATCTACAGCGTCTATCTATGTTTTTATTGCTTTAAAATAAAAGTTTTACATGAATAAAATAATTTGAAATGAATACAAATACAAACGCATGCATAAAAAAAGGCATAAATGGGAACATTTAAGGTTACTTTTACCTTCATTGAAAACGTGAATGTTGCCAAAAACACAATGAGCTCAACATGGACACCACCTTTGTCTTTTGTTATGAGTTGTTTTTAATTCATTAGTGTTTCCCACCTCAGAACTCTGCTTTTCTTTTAATCACGGCTGCAAAATAACCCCAAATAAAGCCAAAGAAAGTTGGAAATGTCAATATTTGATAAAGAAGGTGCAAAATGAAAACACTCGTGACAAAACAGATGATGTCTATATTGATCGCTCTGTGACCTGTAACCTGAAAATGTACACAAACTGAGTCAAATTTTTGTTTCAAAATTTCAACATTAAACAAAAAACATGCTAACTGGGGCATACGCTAACTTAGGTTCCACTGTATTCTGCACTCAGTTAGTGGATCAGCTTTGCATACTCAACAAGTTTGCATGCGTTTTATACATGCAAACATTTAGTAGATCACTCCTATAGCGTTGATAAGGTATAGGAAATTCAGAAAACACATTTCCAGAAACTTTATCTTAGAAATTTTGGTTTGGATTCATTACTTTTTAAAATATATATTATTTCAATAATATTTTTTACATCATTTGTTCATGTATTCCTTTTATATTTCCATGTATCATTTAAAAATTACATTTTACACTTGTTTATTTAATGATATTACCTTTTCAGTGAACAACAAAAAACACAGTAAACTAAATAAATATCTTATTATAATGCAGTGGTTCTCAGTTATTTTCTGTCATGCCTCCCCTATGGGCAGTTTCAGTAGGGAAGTCCAGACTCCCCGTCTTCGGCAAACTCTTCCAGCTCCACCGGCAGGACACCAAGGCATTCCCAGGCCAGCTGTGAAACATAGTCCCTCCAACGTGTCCCAGGTCTTCCCCGGGGCCTTCTCCCAGCTGGGCATGCCCGAAACACCTCACCAGGGAGGCGCCCGGGAGGCATCCGGACTAGATTCCCGAGCCACCTCTACTTGGCTCCTCTCGATGTGAAGGAGCAGGGGCTCTACTCTGAGCTCCTCCCGGATGGCCGAGCTCCTCAGCCTACCTCTTAGGGTGAGTCCAGCCACCCTACGGAGGAAACTCATTTCCGCCGCTTGTATCCGCGATCTTGTTCTTTCGGTCATGACCCATAACTCATGGCCATAGGTGAGGGTGGGAACATAGATCGATCGGTAAACAGAGAGCTTTGCCTTCCGACTCAGCTCTCTCTTAACCACGACGGTCCGGTACAGCGACCGCATTACTGCAGATGCTGCACCAAGATTAGTATTGCAACAACACATCGTCAGTAGGGTAAAACTAACCTGTGTCACGACGGTCTAACGGTCCGTTGTGGTTGTAAGGACCACATCATCTGCAAATAGCAGAGACGAGATCTTAAGGTCGCCAAGCTGGACTCCCTCAACGCCTTGACTGCGCCTAGAAATTCTGTCCATGAAGATTATGGACAGAATCGGTGACAAAGGGCAGCCTTGGCGGAGGCCAACGTTCACCGGAAACAACCTCGACTTACTGCTGGCAATGCGAACCAGGCTCCTGCTTCGATTGTACAAGGACCGAATGGCATGTAGTAGCGGGCCACCAATCCCGTACTCCCAGGGCACCCCCCACAGGACACCATGAGGGACACGGTCAAATGCCTTTTCCAAGTCCACAAAGCACATGTAGACCGGATGGGCAAACTCCCACATACCCTCCAGTACCCTTGTAAGGGTGTAGGGCTGGTCCAGTGTTCCGCGACCGGGACGAAAACCACATTGCAGCTCCTGTAACCGAGGTTCGACTAACAGTCGTACCCTTCTCTCCAGCACCCTGGAGTAGACTTTCCATGGGAGGCTGAGCAGTGTGATCCCCCTATGGTTGGAACACATCCTCCGGTCACCCTTTTCAAAAATGGGGACCACCACCCCGGTCTCCCAGTCCAGAGGTACTGTTCCCGACTTCCATGCAATGTTGTAGAGGCGTGTCAACCAACACAGTCCCCCAACATCCAGAGCCTTGAGGAATTCAGGGCGGAACTCGTCTACCCCCGGAGCCTTGCCACCGGGGAGTGATTTAACTACCCCAATTACCTCAACTGTCCACGTACGTATCCTCAGATTTTGCTTCCTCTACGGAAGGTATGTCAGTGGGATTGAGAAGGGCCTCAAAGTATTCCTTCCACCGACCAACTATATCCACAGTTGAGGTCAGCAAGACCCCGTCCGCACTGTAAACAGTGTGAACTGGGGGCTGCTTCTCCTTTCTAAGGTGTCGGACGTTTTGTCAGAACCTCTTTGAGGCCAACCAAAAGTCGTGCTCCATAGCCTCATCGAACTCCTCCCACACTTGAGTTTTTGCCTCGACCACCACCGAAGCCGCCTGCCGCTTGGCCTGCCGGTACCTGTCAGCTGCTTCGGGAGTCCCGCAAGGTATCCATGCTTGATAGGACTCCTTCTTCAGCTTGACAGCAGCCCTAACCCCCGGTATGCACCATCGAGTTCGGGGCTTGCCACCATGACTGGCACCGACCACCTTGCGGCCGCAACTACGACTGGCTGCCTCAGCAATGGAGGCACAGAATACGCCCATTCATACTCAATATCCCGGTCCTCCCTCGAGATGCAGGCAAAGCTCTGCCGGAGATGAGAGTTGAAGACTCGACGAACGGGAGACTCTGCCAGACGTTCCCAGCACACCCTCACTACACGTTTGGGTCTACCAGGTCTGTCCGGCATCCTTCCCCCACCCTCTAATCCAACTCATCACCAGGTGGTGGTCAGTTGACAGCTCAGCCCCTCTCTTCACCCCCTGCCTGTCCAGAACATGCGGACGCAGGTATGATGATACGACCACAAAGTCGATCATTTTAAAATCACAATTACAATTACATTAAGATGAAAAGTACAATTATGAAATATTATTATTTCATACCTGCGACCCTAATGAGAATAAGCGGCATAGAAAATGAATGAATGAATGAGTGAAAATTTTAAAAGCAATACTATTGTGCAGAGAAAATATGAACTCTGCTCTATTAAAAACAACATGCATATGAAAATGTTAGCATCATACACCTCAAAGCGAGCAAAATCTTATTTTCTCACAGCCAGCATGTATGATCCACACGCACTGTATAATCTACATATTGTATAAATGGAATGATGCCTGCCAGTGGAAGTTATTTTTAGAGCTCTAAGCAGCACTTGATCTCTCAGCTTGTGCCTGTGTTTTACATTTACAAAGCATGCAGCTCCTATGTCTGTTTTTCAGAGACACGTCTAATCAAGGAAGCAGCGCGCTCTCTCGTTTTACAGCCTGAGCAGTGGTACAGCTTAGCAACTCATGCAGCCGTGGTCTCCCAGTAGGAGGAAAGAGCAATGGAGAAAGCGGAGAGGGCAGTGGCTGGAGATGGAGTTGCTAATCAACCCGGACCTGAAACTCGGCCAACTCTGTGACACTTCAGCCTGCTGTGACCTGAGGAGGACAAAGAGTAGCTCTTTTATTGACTTTACATTTGTGCTGGCCTGCTTAATAAAAATAAAACTAAGCCGGGAGCGTCTCAGTCTTGCTGACCCTACTCTTGCTCGTTACGTTGCCTTGCTGTTGGAATCTTTTATCATTTAAGCTCCAGTTTGGAGACTAGGGACTATTTGAGAGCGATGCTCACACATGATAAATAATGCACAATTGCATAAGACAAGGTACAATATTCAGGTGATGTTTTGCCAATGATAGCAATAATACCACTGTACAGTGACTGTGTGATAATATACAGTATAAGGAAAAAAATCACAGTTTGTATCTGTAACTGAAAAATCTTGCACATGGAGCATACAAAAGATTACTTAATATGCTCATTCTCACTTTAGTCATATACAAAGGTTTGTCCAATTAGACAGATAAACACCAAACAGCAGAAACCTGAATTAATAAAAGACTTGCAAGCACCTCTTGTGGTCGTGGGGGGCTACCTGGTGGCAGCGGGCACTATGTTGGTAACCCCAGAGCAATATGATATGAAAGGGGAACCATGAAATCAAATATATTTAGACAAAAACATATTTAGTGTACTTTTAAAAAATCACTGGTAACACTTAGAAGATCAGAAGCCTTCTTGGCCGTCAAGTCTGACGAATCCAACCACTTTTCAGACTATTTGCCTTAGACCTCCGACTGCAACGCACAGACTGTTTTCACCACATTAGCCGCCTGACCGAGGACCGTGAGCCTGTAAAATTAAGTGTTGATGGATGCTCAATATAATTTACATCCCTTGACTCATCACAGACAGTTGAATATGCTTGCGCTGAATTCATGTCATCTTTACTGGTGGTGTTTCTTCATTCATTCATTTTCTATACCGCTTATCCTCATTAGGGTCGCGGGTATGCTGGAGCCTATCCCAGCTGGCTTTGGGCGGGAGGCGGGGTACATCCTGGACTGGTCGCCAGTCAATCGCAGGGCACATATAGACAAACAAAGACCAAAAAAACACACTCACAGTCATGCCTCTGGACAATTTAGAGTCGCCAATTAACCTAACATGCATGTTTTTGGAATGTAGGAGGAAACCTGAGTACCCGGAGAAAACCCACGCACGCACGGGGAGAACATACAAACGCCACACAGAGATGCCCAACGGAGATTCAAACCCTGAAACTGTAATAGTAACAGTAGTACTTCTATATTTTGAGGTGATACTTGGTGTAAAAACATTGAAAACAGTTCTAAAACTGTTTTCTGTCTATATGTGTGTTTTGATTGTGTTCTGTTCTGTTTATTGTGTGTGTCAAAACAAAGAATCAATCAATCAATAATGTTGCAGAACACTTAATGCTTAAAGATAATAAACACGTAATGAGCGGCATAGAAAATGGACGGATGGCTGGATGGTTGTGACAGGCCATGATGACAATACAGTTGTTCTTTGCCACTTTGCCATTCAAATTTCACGGCTTCACTCTCACAAATATACTCATTATGCAACATATAAAATATAATAATTAATCAATCATGCTGTTTTGTGGTTGAATACTGCTTAATATGCATATTTAAGCTAATGTTACATATTTCTTGCTTAAATTAAGCATTTTGAAGCATAAAAATGTCAAAAGACATCCAAAGGACCTGACTTGAGTGTTGTGAGCCAGCTAAAATCGTCCTTTTGTCCACTAGATACTATGCCAAGTCGCCTGCTTGAGGACGTTTTTGATTCTGTTGCACCTGTTGTTGTCAAAATTGTAAATTTATCTTTGATGTCAGGTTGTTTCCCATCTTCTCTGAAACATGCTGTCGTCCAGCCTCTGGTCTAAAAACCTAACCTTGACCCAAACACTTATAGACCTATTTCAAAGTTGCCTTTTTTGTCCAAGGTTTTAGAGAAGGTTGTTTATGATCAACTGCAGGCCTACCTCTGTTTCAACGAAATTGGCGAGAAATTTCAGCCTGGTTTTAAATCTCAGCACAGTACCAAAACTGCTCTTTTAAAAGTTTTGAAGGACCTCCTTTTAACCATTGACTCTGGGAAATCGGCAGTTCTTTTGCTTTTAGATATACTGTATCTGCTGCCTTTGATACTGTGGATCACAGCATCCTTTTATCCCGCCTGGAGAACTACGTGGGCATAAAGGGCACAGGGCTCAGGTGGTTCCAATCATTTTTGTCTAACAGGAGCTCTTCTGTGCATGCAGGGAAATACTGTCTACCTTGAACTATGGTATGCCCCAGGGATCTACACTAGCGCCAGCACTGTTAGCTCTGTATATGTTACCCCTGGGAGATGTTTTCAAAAAGCACCAAGTCTCATTCCACTGCTTTGCAGATGACATTCAGATTTACCAGCCACTGACAGCCAATGACATCCAGACCGCAATCAAAAGACTGCAGGACTGCTCCAGTGATGAGGAACAATTTCCTTAACCTAAATCCAACTATAACAGAGATTGTGGTTTTTGGTCCAAATTACCTGCTGCTTGGACACGACGGTGTGATTGGTCCATTGTCGTCTTTCTGTCGCTCTTCAGTAAAAAATCTTGGAGTGATTGTGGACTCGACAAGCACATCAACTCTGTTGTTAAGTCCAGCTTTTTTCATCCAAGACTCCTTGCTAAAATAAAGCCATACCTGCCCCTGGCAGATTTTGAAAAAGCTATACATGCATTCTTAACATCGCATTTGGATTATTGTAACTCTTTGTACACAGGCCTGGACCAAAGCTCTATGCAGCGCTTACAAAGTGTTCAGAGAGCTGCAGTACATTTGCTTCCTGTTCCATTTTGAGTCAAATTCAAGTTGCTAATGATTGTTTTCAAATGTCCCCACTTTATGGGTCCACCCCATGTGAGGGAGTTAGTGCAGTCTTACGCTCCGACCAGAGCCCTGAGGTCTGCTGACCAGCTCCCCTGGCTGTGCCTAAAACAAGGCTCAAGATCAGAGGTGACAAAGCCTTTTCTGTAGCTGCGCCCAAACTATGGAACAGTCTCCCTTTATCTGTCAGAGCCTGGGAGTCTCTGGCACAGTTGAAGTCACGGCTCAAGACTCATTTTTTACTTCCTGGCCTTCAATTCTAGTTAGACAAATTATTTTGGTATTGTATTTTGTATTTTTATATTTATTCTATCGTCTCCTTGATGATTATTATTCACAAGCTGCCTGTTGCCTGCAGCTGCCAAATGTTTAAAAAAAACTCAAGTTATAGATACCTGATATTTGTGCATTAAATACGAATACGGGTCATTACGTCTGGAATAGTTCAGTGGGGTGATCCACAATTGGTGATTTTATTAAGGAATTTGATTTATTTTACTGTAGTAAAGCAAGTTAGTCACGCCATATGGTCATTCCTGCATTAAGTCTTTACAGCTTACCTGTCTGACATGTTTAAGACCTCATATTTCTCTGCCAGGGACCGTAATTAATCCTGTACAGTTGTTCTGTATATCCAACTGGGCTTGAATGCAGTTAGCAATACATTAGTTTGCCACGTTATTTCAGAGTTATTTGCTGTCTTAATTGAAATGCCAGACACCTGAAGGACATCTCCCTCTTGAAGTCAATGAGTCAGAGACGTTTCTAAAGTTCAGGATGAGGTTCGATCATTTTAACATGGATGAGGAGACACTGGGTTAAAACGATGTGAGTCATATTTACTGAGGCGTGTGGGTGTAGAAAAATCTTATTTGCCAACTAATCACTGACAACAATGCCCTGCCGTCATGTGATTGTCCTTCTTTCTGGATCAACTTAGTCCTTTTCTATCTCTTGCCTTTGTTTATCTTCGCAGGAGCAAGTTGAACTTGAGTGCGGACCATAATCTCCTAACTTGGACAACATGGTAAGCACCTTACTTGACGTTTTCTTCCAGCTTCTATAGACAAATGCTCAAGCTTGCATGCTTTTTTAATCTCCAGTAACCCAGTACTCCACACTAAACATGTTTTTCCTCCATCAAACATGACTGAAGATTTGATCTAGGCTCTGATGACCAGCAAAGAATCCTACATGCAAAACATTTGAGGAGGTTACATATGCTTCATATTTGGTTTCCTCAAGCAGACAAGATACTAAAAAACTGGAGAGTCAGAGACTCAAATACCGATGCAGACCAAAAACGTGTAATCAGGAGTGTTTGCTGGAGAGTTGGGTATTTGATTCATAACACATTGTCAGGAAAGCAATCCCAACTCGCCCTCCCTAACTCAGTCTCACATCTCTCTATCACTGAAAGTTAGTGAATTGGTTGTAATGTAATTAACACAATTCTAGCATGAAAATTCCATTTTATTTTTCTTTCAATTTAAAACACTTTACAAGTTTGATAATCACATTTTATACGAATATATATACAGCAATATGAATATAAAATATACAATGCAACATTTATTATGTTCTTACAGCTTACGGTCATTTAACATGCAAAGAGAACAGTATGTTGTACATATACAGTAATAGTAGTAACAAATTCTATGCCGTTATATTATTGACTGCTGTCAACTAACTATCTGTTAACTAACCATAGTAGTCAGTACCCATCTAAATATATAAACTTATTGTATATTCCAACCTTCAAGAGATTTTGAATGACATCCCATCCGAGATAGTTCTTCATCTGCCACTTGTGTTGTTTTTTGACAGTACTCATATAGACATTGAGAATCAATGAATAATTTTATGACAAATGCAACAAAAAATGTGTGGAGCGGTGATGCATGAATCACAGAAGCACATTATATTGAGAATCTGTATACAGGAATCTATTTTCAGTGGAACTATCCACCCGATGGAATCACAATGGCACTATGGAAGAGGAAGTAATACCAGGAAGTCAACACCAATGTATTAATAATCGATGTATTATTAAATCAAAATGATTTTTTATGTATTAAAAAATATTTATAAATCTAAGAAATGTAGTTATAAGTTATAATACATGATTGATACAATATGTTGATATATGATGATGGTATAATAATGGGTAATGAAACATTAGTATGAATAAGATATTATATATAATATTCATTCATTCATTTTGTATACCGCTTATCGGCGACCTTATTAGTGTCGCGGGTATATGTAATATTAATACATATTGCACAAGAGTGGTTAGGTGTAATATCTTGTTTAGGTATTATAATGTATACATGCTACTTATTGTGTTAATATAACTGGTTTTAGTGTGACAAATAGGGGGTGGGTGTAAATTACTTTGACTTCTTCCCACTCCTTTTCAAGCCAAATTGTATTCTCTTTATATGTATATTTTGATCATGTTCTATCTATCTGCCATATACGTATTTACAGTGTATAAATATATATTGGTGCGGCTCAAAAGACATAATCACTCAAAGAATAAAGAACCAATCAAAGTATCCCTCTAGCTGGCACACAGATGAATTACCAATCACACATGCAATGCTACAAACATTTCCACCCCACTTTTGTTAAAAGTCCAGCCTTGCCAGAGGTCTTCTGAGTGACATTGTGGTTACAGTATGGAGCCATTATAGCATTGCCAAATCAACAAATGTAATGGTGGACCTTTGCACAGTAAGTTTAAAAGTCATAATGACATACACACACAAGCATACATAGATACAGTGTGTATCTAGAAAAAGAGTATATTAACTGCAACTACTCATCTGCGGTGGTTAACTAATATCTGCTGATTTTATTTGTGATGTTGAGTCAGTGCATTACATTTGGAGCACAACACATCATTAGCACTCAGGTCACTGACCTTCAAATCTAATGGTAGAAGGGATTACTAATGCTACATGTCAAATGAATTTACATGATGCAAAATAATGAGAGTTGGAGGTTGTCTGTGCAGTTTCAAGGTAGATGGAAGCAAGGACCGAGGCACAAAAAGAGCAAAGGGAGGAACATGATATCATGAATCAGCCCTAATGTAACCAAAGGTAAGGGATCCCTTAACAAAAGAGCCAGCTTCTCTTTCACACAAGAATTGTGTTTTCAACAGGCTTCACAGAGGTCAGATTTATTACAGCACCAATAAAATGGATTGCAGTACATTTTGAAGTAGGAGTGGAAGTGAGAATTCTCTACATGCTTTTTGCCACCTTGGATTCCAGAGGAACTCAGTTTCAACCTGTACGATATAAAAAGCTATCATTTTGTTTGGTGATTGATAATGATTAAAAGTGACCCAAAAATGTCCTTTATTTGATCCTGTTAAATATGTGGACGGGTACTGATGAAGAACACTATAAATAAATGGTTCTCAACTCGTGGGCACACTGTCCACTTTATCCATCCATCCATTTTCCATACCGCTTATCCTCATTTGAGTTAATTATTTACAGTAACTTAATTATAGGGTTATTAGTGTATTCAAAGAAATATATTATTGGTAATTAAATTGAAATGTAAGTAAATTTCCTTCAGTATTTGCAAAAAGCTAAATTCAACTTAGAAGTTAGAAGAGTGCAATGATTCTCCGTGGATGATGTTTGGATTGCACAGGGTGACTGCATATTGTGCACAAGATACATTTACATGAATTCTATAATATGCAAACAATTTAAATATTAACAACATAAGAGGATTTTACTAGGGAAAAAATAATACTCTTTTTCAATTTAAATTCACTGACTCATTTACACTGTTAAGCATGAATTAAATGAAAATGATCTCTTGTCTCAAGGGGAATTCACATTTTCTTTTCAGCACCCCACCCGCTGAGAGGGTCAGCTTTAGCAGGAGGTGGCAGTGGGTGTGGGGGGAAAATGATGTCAATCAAATACACTTTATATTAAAAAACGCTTACCTGTAATTTGAATCACTCACTGTGGAAGTGGTCTTGTCCTCCTATTAGAATATTAAACATTTGTCAGTGTTTTAATATTGACTATACTGTGGTTGTTTGCTGATTAATGGTAGCTGTCTCCCAAGATTGAGAACCTTCAATGGCCGTGTCTTCATCTCTCAGACCTTGCAGCGGTGATTACAGGATAACCTTTCTCACACAGTAATTAATCAGACTAAACTTGGCAGTGGCTTCAATGACAACAGACCTAGGCGAACCGCAAGTAACCTAGCTCAAAAGCTTTGTAACACGTATCAGAAAACAACAAAAGGGAGCCAACACCTACACCACCTACCACATTTTTCTTAAAAATAAGGAACATTCATAGAACTAATATCAACAAATGGCAATCCTAAATAAAGTTTAAAAAAAGGAAGAAATCCTCTATATGACAGGAGTGTTCTGCTGTATGTGGGAATATACTGCAAAACAACTAGTCACTTGTAAGTTTTTGCACTATACTGTATGTATTTATACTTTATTTTATGGTACTCTATGTAACCTTTGGTTGACATGGTTTTAAAAATGTTGTTGTTTCACTACAATGTCAAATAAAATGCCTTACTTAGAAGGATCTTCTATATCAGTAGTCCTCCACTTCTGGCCGGTCAAACATTTATCCTGCCAAATTTCACCCAACACTGTAAACCAATCAACCTAAGGTGATGTTTACACTTGCCTCCACATTGTCTCCCAATTTGATGTGGCAATATGTGTCATTTACTTATTTATTTATGACATGCCTGAAAAGCATCGTATAAAACTAACAAGCTTTCATGATATGTACGCTGTTAAGGGTGTGCAGTCAGGCAATTAGCTGAAAGGGGTGTGCTCAAAAAATTAACAGTGTGGCATTCAAATCAGTGATGAATTTTGTGAAAAAACAGGTGAGAATCAGATGGCTCCTCACTCTAGAAACCACTTTCAACTAATTGCTCAATTGCACAGCCTTAAGAGAGTGCATATCATGAAAGATAGGTCTTGTTTGTTTTCTGGGAATCTACTGCCCCTATTGGTAACTTGTTTGCAATAAAAGTATACTAATAACAGTACTTAACCTGGTTAGTCACATTGGACTGGTATTATTTTGAACACTACTGTAGATTATACACAGTATAATAATATATACTCGCCATGTCCCACGTACACCACAGAACAGCAGACATTACCCTGAGCTCCATTAACTTCTCTGTTTGCAAAGGACCTACAGCGTAGGTTCCCAAAGTCCGATACGCGCACCCCCAATTTAAATGGGGGGTATGTGAATAAAAAGTCAAAACAATTTTTAAAAGTTAGCCTAACACTAACATTATTTTATTTAAATAAGGTAGGCATTTTTGTGAAATGAATTTGGGCATCAGCTCCTGTGGGAATTTTTGGAAATACATTTGCAAATTAATATGCAAAGCTGAAATGCTAATTAACAAATATAGAAATATTCATTCTGCCGCACCGGTGGATGAGTGGCCACATTGGCCAATAAAACAAAGAGCCTAAATTTTTCTGATCAGTTTTACATTTTTTGTAGAACCAGTTGAAAACTTGTCCTGTATTTTACAACGTTAGTCATTAGTTTTCCTATAGGAAAATGTGTTTAGGTTTATCTGACCTTTTGGAATGAATTAAAGAAAACGGAGGTACTGCAGCATATGTCTGTATCTGTGGGGGAGTGACATTGGCGTGGCTTGCCATGATGTAAATGTGTTGATTATGCTAAAATATTTAACCTAATGGGCTCTAATTTTGTGGGTTGCGCAGCTTGGTGCAGGCTGCGCAGTGGTAATTTTGTTCGGCGCAACCTCCAGCTCCAACCTTGTCTACTCTCGGAGCAAAGCAAAGCGCAGCTGGTCTAGTGCTAATTTGGCTGATTGGCGCACAGGCACACACGTCACCAAAATTCCACAAGTTGGTTTACACAATGTCAGGCACATTTGAATTCATTTAATAATCACAACAACCACTGTTTAAAATAACTATCTGAATCAGCACATACATTTTCATCTACATTGACTCTCCCATCTGCCTCTGTCACCGCCATCTCCACCACCTCATCTGTCCCCGAATCGCTGCCCCCCCTCCACCTCATCGGTGGCCAGTGCATCTGATATGGATGTGGTTAAATGTAAATAAAGGGTTAATCAAACATATTGACATCTTTGATGGTGTAACTGAGATTTTCAAAAATGATCATAATGAAGTTCATCTCACATGCAAACACAAGTGACAAGGCGTCTTTTACGCACCGTTGTTTCCGATTTCATCCCCGTTATGCATAGTTTTTGTTTATTCATATTACATATACATTTTATAAATATAGGTTACTAAATATGAGTGTCTTTATTAGTGGGGAAAAAATGCTTACCTTACCGGTGGCCACCGTGTGCCTCCGGTGCTCTGATAATTTTTGTTTTGCCTTTTTTCTGATATCATTTAACCATTTTTTTTACCCTGGGCAACGGTTCTCAGTATGGGAGGGCAAACCTGATTCACGATACTTGTAATCTCCTCCCAGGCCACTTTTGCATCATCAGACGGTGGAGGTCTGCTCGCAGGACCATATATTCGGCCACTGCGAGCTTGGGCCTGCCGGACCAAAACATCACTTTCCGTCTGGGAGAAGTTTGGCCGTCTTCCACTGTCGTGTCATATTCAACGAAACCTGCAATGCGCTTCACCAGCGGCGCATTTAAAGGTGAGGAGCGGAGCTCATTTCATTGGTGAAGATTTGACCCGGCTGTGTTAAACCCAGTCACGCCTTTTCTCCTCCCTCTTTGCCACTTGCACCGGTAGGAGGGGCGGAGGCGTACTTGTGCAAAATGCGCCTAAAACACGACTATTGGCCTAGTCTACAAAATTTGAGCCAAATGGACTAAATCAGTTACCGTCGATAACATGCTAATTTTGACAGCCCTAGTAACTCTGTGTGGATCATGACTACACCTTCTTCAGATCTTCTGTGATTGTATTCAGCTTTAATTTCTCAGTACTGCTCTTCACAACAAATGATGGGACGAAATAAAAAAAACATCACTGAAGCAGCCCACTCGTCACCTAGAGTATGTACATTACAGTGTAACACAGAGTGCTGGACCAAAAGCTCTGTTTTTATAAGCAAACAGTTGCACTCCAAATGATTTGGTCCCAATTGTAAATTATGGTTTATGAAGTTTGATATGCTTGCAGTTGTTTGGAATAAAGCAACAAAGCAAAAATGATTTAGCTCAACACAACACAGCTGCTATTACCAAAAGTCACTCTTTGGACGTGTTTTGAAACGTAGTACATTGCAAATAAATGTCATTTACATTTGGGATTGAATAATACTGAGTGCCGTAATATTAGAAATTGAAAAGAGATGCTGTTGTCGAGCTAAAACATCAACTAAATATAATAAGTACAATACAGAGTACTACAGCGTTCAATTCATCACAGCCTTGGCATGACAACATCTCAGTATATCACAGCATTATAGCAATTCCAAAATACATTATATTATTTCACAAAGTCATTCAAATAACTTGAAATCAGTTGTCAGCTGTTTTTCAGCACAACTCTTGCAGGCTTGAGGTTATTTTATGAATGTATTGTGATAAAGAGTCACTCCGGTGCATATTTTTTCTTCTAGCTGCCTTGCGTTGAGTTCAAAACTGGTCATGGTATGTATTATTCATGTACAGTCGCTACACGCACTGCTGCTTATTCCAGTTACCTACCTAAATACATACTGTATACTGTATATGCAACATATGTACTGTACATAAGTTCTAATTCTTTTTGCATGCCGTGACTCTACATTTTGCTGCTGTATAATGTGAATTTGGCCATTTCCTAAAAGGCTGATTCTTTTCTATTCTACTCCATTCAACAAAGCACGTAATACACTGAAGCTATAATGATATTGTTGAACATTTGGACAGAAACAACTAACACAACACATTAAAAAGTCTCTCTGAAATCACAAAAGTGGAGTGTGTTAAAATCACACGTGCAAATGTAAAATAATTGGCTACTTAAATTTGTGCCATTATATCAACATGAAAATAAAGATCCAGCATCTACCATGTGAAAACCAGACTGAGGGTGGAAATTAATCCAAAGTTTCTCACACTATTTTTACAATAATTGAAAAAAACCAAACTACAGTTGTTTTTTTTCCAGACGTATGAGATTTTAGATTTTTTTTACTTGCCTGTCCTGGTGAAGACAATAGACAATTATTTTTGAATAGTCCATCTGATCGGTTAATCATCGAATTATTACAGTGCTGTCAGACTTCCATTGTTGTTAATGACTTCCTTCCAAGTCAGCATCTCAAGCTTAATGGCCCACCAGAGCATCATTTGTACCGCACGGGCGCGGAAATCTTACAATTTATTGACTTTCAGCACAACCTCGTGGGTTACAAGAAGTCATTAGACCAGCAAGAAAATCGAATAACTGACTTTCATCGCATCTAATTGGCAAATAGAAGAAACTCCCTTTCCCATACTGTTTGCTGAGCAGCTGAATGTTTAGCATGTTCCTGCATTGAGAGCCAGAAAGAGCTGATGCTGAGCAGGCAGCACAAAGGTTATTACACCTACATTATGGTGGAAAGTATCAATCTGGGAAGACTGCCGCTCTGTGTCTGGAAATTTACATTATCAGCAATTAGAGGCAGTTAGTAGTAGTTTTAGTAGTACCAATGTTATGAATCGGAATACAAATGATGTTTTTATGTAATTCTTTTTACAGATTTTCGTCTGAAATGCTCTTCACCTTTCCTTATAGACAGACTCTCTAACAAGCATTTTTGCAGTACTGTATATTCCTAAAAACAACAGAGCCCAGAAAAATTTGGGTTGCAGCTGGTCATTGAGACGTGATGGTGGGTCACGCAGCCAAAACTGTTGAGAATCACAAAGAAACAGGATCTATGACTAGCACTCTCTGCAGATCCTTAAAAACACCGTGGTGCTTTTGTCATATACATCTAACAGATCTTTAAATGGTGTTTTCACGACAGATCAAGTAAAACAGCAAAGAACTGCTGTCATATACAGGAATGTGTGATGGGTATTTTTGATAAGATAAGATATGCCTTTATTAGTCCCACAGGGGGAAAATTCCAGATTGCAGTAGATTGCAGCAGACTACTCTTGGCATACATCGGACTTTTGACTGATGTTGTAGCAGATTCCATTAAACAGCAGCACACTCCTGTTATTCATATTATCTTTGAAGACAATTTTTACAGCAGATCCTAAAAAACAGCAGAGCACTCCTGTCATATGGAGGACTTCCGACTGTTAGTAATAGATAGTAGATAAATAGTAGTAAATAGTTGTAAATAGTAGAGCACTTCAGTAATATATATCATCTTTGATTGGCATTGACATTTACTGTCATTAATGACTTTATTCATGCTTTGGTGAAGTAAAGATGTAAGATATGGCAGACTTTCATTGACATAATCCACGAAATATAAATATAAGTGAAGGACAAAGTTCAGCCCCCTTTCCCTAACTTTCTGACAAAGCCCCAGAACATCCATCCATCCATTTCTTGCTGCTTCATGCTGCTTACCCTCACTAGGATTGCAGGGGTATGCCGGAACCTATCTTCTCAGCCGACCTGGTGAAGGCGAGGCATGGCACACCCTGGACTGGTCAAGCCCAAGAGCAACCTAGTTGAATAGCTCCAGCTCTGGGTTTTCCTTGCCCTTCTATAAGATAGCCCTTAGCCCTCGTAACCCTGTAACCCTGCAAAGGATAGATGGGTAGTTTCACTCTTAAATAATGAAGATCATGTAGAGAGAAAGCAAGAACTTCAGGACAGTTTTGCTCTGCTTGAATACAGTCAGGATGCAGAGAATTTGCCTCATGTTGGCTTGACAAATGGCTTATACATTTTGTTGTGACATTTTTTTGCCAAACCGGATACTACATCAAAGCTTCTAGTTGTCACACAACACTTCAGAGGGAATACTAAAAGACGACAGACCTCTACAGGATTTTCTGTGTAAAAAATGTTGTTTTTTGTAATGTAGGACAGATTTATGGACTGCAAGTCGGTTCAGGTTCAGCATCCTCTAAATCTGTTCTGACTTGAGATGTAACATGAGCCCAGCTCACATCACTTATGTCTGGGTCGTCATTAAGGGTTGCAGGAGAAAAAACACTGTAGATTAATAAAGGTGCTCATAGAAATACTTCTTGTGTCTTTTTTTATTATAATTGTTAATGCTAGTGATATACAGTACCTCTTCCTGGTGTGGGCCAATTGTGAATACTTATTGAAGTTACTAAATATGACTCCTTGCACACAGAAATTATATTTTACAATCACCACTCTTAATGCTAGATACACCTACATCATTTAGTAAATGTAAATGTTTTACATTTTTTTAAAATAGCGCATCTAACTGACAGATGGAGCTGTCCAGTGTTACAGCTCGTAATGCACATTACCACCACCCGCAGGACTGTCTTGTATTACCCTTATTATTGTATTATATGTATTGTATTGACAAACACTTCATGATTTTATAAAATAGATAGACATGTTTATGACTTTTGGGTGCATGTAATACAGAATAAGAAAGAAATGACGCAGAAAACAAGGATTATGAAAGTTTCTTTCATTGTTACAAGTGAATCAATCCTGTCCTTCTACAAAATTGATAGCAATAACTTACATTTTGTATTAACTTTTTTTTAATTGCTTGCAATTAGGCTGTACATATATTTTCTTTATGACATTTGTGTACAGTGTGAATAACTTAAGTGTTAATTTAGGTGTAAGATAAGAACTTTCCACACACACACACACAATGCTGACAAAGCATCATAGGAACGAAACTCGTTTAAATTGGAGAAAAAACATTGCCATCATCCATTAACCCAGTGGTTCCAAAACTCTTTTGGAATCCCCCCCCTTTGGTAAGATCGCACCCCCCTGTAATAACGCCGGACCTTCCCTAGGGGGCGCGTCGCCCAGTTTGAAAACCACTGCATTAACCCAAACTTGCACCTGCCGCCCCCTACAGGACTGGGGTGATACAGCATCGCCCTGTACGTATCCTCATTAGGGTCGCGGGGGCATGCTGGGGCCTCATGCTTTATTAAAACTCTATCAAATTAGGGTGGACAGATTTAGGAGCGACTGTGTTGTATGGACTTCCAGTCGGCATTGTTGCCAATGCTGTGAGTGAGGCTGTATGAGGCAGAATAGTTTAGGATGGGGCTAGAAATAGCGAGCAAGTGTGTATCCGGCAGAGGAGGTGTGCTGCACGGAGCCTGCCCGTCCTCTCCCCGCTTCTGATTGGCTGCAGCGACATGCTGGCCGCCTCTCTCCTTCTTTCGCTCCCTCTTCATCAAATGTTCCTGGATCTGGCGGAGCTTTGCGATGGGTCAAGAGAGGTAGCGTTCACCTGTAGGAACACTGCTTGGCACCTTTTGAATTGAAGACTTCGGATTGTCACCGGGAGACTTTCACACTTTTTGCTGCCTAGTTTTATTCCTTTATTTTTTCAAGAAAGGATTCCGCAACCTGCATGGAGGGATGTGGGCATGGCTTGCACCAGGAGAACCAAAACTTTGGTGTCTACATGCGTCATTCTGAGCGGCATGACCAACATTGTGTGTCTTCTCTATGTCGGCTGGGTCACCAATTACATCGCAAATATTTACATTAAAGTCCCTATGCCTTTCCCGGAGAGAAAGTTAGAGGTGGGGGACCAAAGAGGAGACACCCTTCGGATCATGGAGAGACTTGATCGCTTGGAGAATGTGCTCAATCAGCACATACAAGGTAAATGCATATAATAATGAAACATGATTTCACCGCTGTGGAAAGTTTGGAGGCTTGCACAGCAGTGGACTGGATCACACCAGCACCACCTCAGAGTTGCAAAATGAAATGTGCAAATATTTCAACATCATTATGTAGAATATGTACACTTATAAATGAGATGCAATACAGGAAGCTTGAGAAATTATGCCTCTCCAAATATTTGATGAGACTGATAAATGTGTTATATATGTACATTTCTTTTTTATTGTTGACATTAAAATTTGGCTGGACGATAATTGTCCTACAAATTATTGCCGATAAACAATATTATTGCTATTTTGAGACCATTTTTCATGAATGTAATGATAATTGATATGGCTTGATAGCGAGAGTATCAGAACAGTATTTAAAAATAAAGTGAAGAGACTTTACATAAAACAAACAAACACCAAATGTCACTTTTAGGAAAAATTGCACTTTAATAAAAAACATAATTAATCACAATATTTCTGATTTTGAATCAGTGTCACTTTCTTTATTGTCTGAATATTGAAAAAAACAGGATTAATCTGAAAATGCTCTGATGTACACATTGTCTGGCAATGCAGATGTCAGCTCCTTTGCATATTCAATTCCGTGTGCAATATGCTGTTTACGTTTAATGAGGTTTTGGCCTAGTTTGGTCAAAGTACATATTTTGGATGCACCAAAATGCATGTGGCGCACATTGAGGTGAGTTTTGAAAGTAACTACACCATGGCTGGGTACGCTTGTGAATGCTCATTCGCTGGTAACCCTTTCAGGGAAATGTGCTTTTTTTGTTACTTCTCACGACACTCACGTGCACTCTGTGTGTGCACGCGCTTGTGCCTTTCTAGCGCCAACACGTGTGAACACGTCAATTGATTGTGGCAGGCAAAATGATCAAATTGGTTTTTATTTAGCGATTTATTAATTATCACGGCAGGCATAATGGTTATAGTTTGCAGTGTTATACAACTGCACTGATTTTGTTGTACTGAAGTTTGATAAGTAAAAAAAAACATCGATCAGTATGATGTAGTAGAGTTAGCCAAATGAATAAGTTGATTTACTAATACGTCTCTGACTCAACACAAAAGTCAGTTCGATTTTGTTTCATTTTGCTCTCGCAGGAAATGGAATGTGGAATGTGTGTATAAATTGCTCATCATGCTTGAATAACAGCATAAGAATCAAACACATGCTGACGTAAAGGAGAAAACTTGGAGAATGAATCTTTACTGATTGTGTTGACACACAATCAGTAAGCTGGTTTTCAAATAGGCTTGACTTATTACAGCCCGAGTCAATGATGATTTCTCAGTTAATTTGAAGGTCACCCAAACTCAAAGCAGAAGGCTATTCTTAGTGAAATATGCAGTGTGAAGCTCATCATATCTTAAAGTATTTTTATCTTAAAGTTTTTTTTCTTCTTTGCCACACCTCAGTGCACCCTCACCTTCAGAGTTTTGGTTTGAAACAGAAAAAACTGCTGTTTAAACATACCAGACATGTTCTGTAGCCGCAGGGATGCCTAGAATTATTTTTCTACTTACTTTTACATCCCGTCAGTCAATTTTGGTGTACAGTCACTTTGTTTGACTTCACATGATTGATTTCTCTCTGCTCTGGTACTTTGAATATACAATTCTTGACATTGTGTGTATTTGGGGGCGTGGTCTTTGGGCAGGTTCCCACTTTCAAATAGCACGCTACTGCCTGGTGCCAATGAGAGACGTAGACAGAAATCTATTCATGGTGTTCAGAGCGCTGAGGCTCTAAGCTAAGCTCGGCTAAACATTCTTGCTGGAGCCACGCGTCTCCATTTCTCTTTGGCATGTAAAGACTCCCTTGAGGTGGATCTTTGTCCAGGTTGCCTTAACCCCAAAGTATGTATGTGTTGCATTGAATTCTTGCTGCTCTGAGGCAAAAGACTTAGGGTTGGTCCTTTTTGACTGGTGGTGTAAATGTGTGTAAATGCTGAGAAACCAGAATTCACACAGAAACATCTTTATCCATGCAGTGTTTCCCACATTACTGCAGTCTATTCGTGGCGGCAAGTTGAGGGTGCTTGATTGTGTCATCATATCCTTTGCATTATTGACATTGACGCGTGTTCATGCAATTGTTATTTTGGACACAAAAAGTGAGAAAAAGACCTGAAAAGCGAAACACATTTTGAGTCCAATTTTCCAAATACGAATTAACTTTTGTCTGTTGCTTCTTCAAGTGTTTTTTGTACGTCACAAACAAGACGGAGCCTGGTGGAGAAGTGTGATGGGTGTTTTCATGTTAGAGCATCCAAAGTCTCCATGAAAGTTATTATGTGTTATGATGTGAGTTGGAGTTGGACCGACAAACTACATTCAGTTGCATTACAATATGCATACAGGATAGAGGAGAAGCGGCATAGAAGACGGATGGTTGGAGAGTGTTTATGAACGAGAGCAAGCAGATGCCGCTACAATTTAATGAATGTATGGGAAAATGCTACAACTCTACAACCATAACCCTCCTTTCTTCCATCTTTAACAGCATGCAATTGTAGGGTCATTTCCAAATATATTCAAACTTAACCACAAACAAATTGTGTGTCTCCTGGTTGGGTGTTTTATTATCTGTCTCATACTGTTGTGATACATTGGATCAGGTAAAACAAAATGCAAGAGTGAAGACGCCCATCAAATGTGATGCCATTAACTATATTTTTTGTTTGTATGGTATCTGAGGTTTGCTGACTTTGGGTAAGAGGCGGAGAACACCCTGGAATAGTCACCAGTCAATCACATATATGTCCTGTTGACTAAAAACATGACAAAAGCATTGAAAAAAGTTGAGTTGCACTGAAAACATGCTTATTGTTTCCAATGTTCTATCACCAACATGTAAACATGTAATAAAATAACTGTACAATGTTACCTTCAAAATATTGTCTGTGATAACGATGGTGACAATTCGGACACCACATCGTTTCAATATCGGTATATTTTATTCACATGAAATAATGTGGCCCCATAACTGTAGCCTAGCTTTATCTTTGCAGCTGGTGTGCGTTCAAAATGCTTCTCGTGCTAATTAATGAGCATGATGGGGTTGGATACGTAAGACAATGATTCTTATTGGATTTTCAAAGTTCCTGTACTTGGTAAATATCTGTGTAGCAGAAATTGCGTGTGTATTTTGAAAACAGTACAATAATGACTTCCACAGCAAATCAGGATGCAATTACTATGAGAGCCACTCAGTTAGGTGTGTCACAATCGATTAATCGACTAATCCAACGATAAAAAAACCCCAAAGTTGGTACATTTTGCTGGCTGATAAATTGACATGTGCATGCATGTTTGTTTTCCTTCCTTTCCTCTCTCTTCACCGCACAGACTAGATGACAAGAGGCTTCAGTTTGCACATTGGTGAAGTTAGTTTCATGTTGGACGTTGCATATTCTTCCCCCTTATTTATTATTTATTTCCCTGTGGCAATTGAATATCCGTAGCAACAGCAGACTTTGTGCAAGTAAAGAAAAACTTACTTTAAGAAGACATTACCGACATTACAATTGCATCTCTAATTTTATTTAAATGGTCTTGACAGTCCAATTAACACTTTAAATACCTTTGAGAAATGTATTCCTTTTGAAATTATGTACTTGCATTACTATGCCATATTATTATGCGTCTCAAAAAAATGTTGATTATCGACAACAATTTTTGTCCAACAAAATTTGTTATCATGACAGGCCTACACTAAACAAAACCATAATATTCCTGTCAGGTTTTTGTCTTTTTTTCTAACATCTAGGATTAAATAATTCATCAAGAAAAGACCAAACATTATGCAATATACATTTTTTCATCACTTTATCTCAATAATGTAACAATTACAACAATAGAATTTCCATTTTACCTATCACTAACAATTTCTAAATATTCATGCATTCAAAATCTTTGTAAAGATGTGTGCAAATTTAGAGAACTTGTCATATATGAACAACCCTTCACACTCACATTCACACCTATTGACAATTAAGACTCTCCAGTGAGTCTAGTATGCATGTTTTTGGGATGTGGGGGACAACAGAAGACCAGGCCGAAATTTGAACCGCATGGCTGTGATGCAGATGTGCTATGCTATTATTCATTCAAGACAGTGTATGATATGCTGCATGCTGCTATGCCTGGCTGAACTCAGGAAACCATAAACAGAAGACATTGGGAATTTGCATAAATCTGCAGACAAATAGATCATGTCACGTGATCAAAATCACTCTGCAGGAGTTGTGTGATTGACAGGCCTATTTTTTGCTCATTAAATGTTAGCTACTTAACTGGTAGCAAATAAAAATGGTTACATATATGTTGTGTCTCTGCATATCCCCTCACATATGCATTCCATTGAAAAAAGTATGTTACCTAGTATCAAAGTACTTGTTTTGTATTAATATTAGCAAAATTACAGTTACACTTGCTTCAATTTAACATTTAATTTAGCTACCGTTTTTGTGTGCTGTGTGTTTTTTTGTTTTTTTTTAAAAGCACCTGCAGTTTTCGGCAGCTCACTGGAGCTTCATTGTCTTTTTATGCCACTTTTAAAACTAGGACAAACATCCTGTAATTAGATTAGTAGAGTTCTTTCTGCATATCAAACACTTTCCACACAAGGTGCTGAGCAGCAGCACATATCTGTGGCTTCACTATGGCTGCTGTGCATGTTCACATCTATTGTTTTTGATAAATTAATGCCAAACACAGTCCAGGGGCAGGGGATGCCCACTATGTATTAGCTCCTTTTATTTTCAGCCTTTAATTTATTTGTTGACATAAACAATGGGTAGGCTGGTATTAGAGCTTCCTTGTATATTTGCAATAATTCAAGCAATCATTGCATTATTACATGTCACTTTGAGAACAAACGACACTGACCGGATCACCCGTATTACTGCCCCGAGAGCATTGCAAATATGGCGCCGTGAAGCAAGCAGCCAGCGGCATAAACAGTCAGTGACATGTGGAGACATATTCATTAGTGCACATTCATAAGTCTCCCTTAAAATACAGTTTCTGTCTCCTGTATTATATTGTGGGATAGGCGTAGAAAGTCATCTGGTCTCATCTCATATATTCTGACCTTGGCATTTTGGAATAGCTGTCCCTTTCATATGGATGTACTAATAACACAGCCACAAATTCCAACACGTGCACTTAGAGTTAGTGCACGGATATTAAAGAGCGCGTAAAGAACATTTATTGCAGCTGCCCTGCTAAGGGAAAAGGTTTGTGGTGTCATCTGCACAGTGTGGAAGGAGGCACACAATGTGACATTGCAAAGTAGCCCGTTGCCACGACAAAGCCACCTGGCAACAGCACATAAGCTGTCTGAACGCCATCTTTTATCATGTTGTTGTCCGCCCGGGGGAATTTATTGGCTACTTAGACAGTGCAGGTTCACACACGCCCACCATGAGGGCTGTGCCACTGCGCTCACTGCCTTGTACTGTACTGCAACCAAAAGCCATGGAAAAATGTAGCACGACTGTGAGTCTCTGCTTTGCTGACACTCCAGAGAACACTGTGTCCTTTGTACTGGTCAATGCCGTCGGCTTTAACAGGAAAAATAGCTTTTAGTGGCAAGTTTGCTTCAAGTTAAAATTGAAGATTCCAATTAAGATCAATGTAGCATAGTGTATGAGTGTTAGACCTGTAGACCAAAACATGTACTGTATGTTAGGATGCAGCTTCCCAGAAACCCTGAACAGGTATGGCTAATGAAAGGACAGTGAAGATCATTTTTTTGCAGTTGCGTTACTTTGTGGGATTTTCTATTAGTTGCATTATCTGGACTACACAGATACTATAGTTATGTGGGTTTGAGTGTTGACTTGTTACAGCTTGACCTGAATATCAGTAGCAGGCCTGCCACAGCTTCTCCCTGTATATATTATATCACAAAATTCAGTGCACTACTCACATTTCAACTACAATTTAACTAAAACATAACTCAACACAAGGGCCGCACGGTGGCATGCCGGCCTCACAGTCAGGAGGTTCAGGGTTCGTATCGTCTTTGGGCATCTCTGGAGTTTGCATGTTCTCCCTGTGTGTGCATGGGTTTTCTCAGGGAATCGTCCCACATTCCAAAAACATGCATGTTAGGTTAATTGGCGACTGTAAATTGTCGATGAGAGTGTGAATGTGAGCGTGAATGGTTGTAAGTCTGCCCTGCGATTGACAGGCGACCAGTTCAGGGTGTATGCCCAAAGTCAGCTGGGATAGGCTCCAGCATACCGCAACCCTAATGAGGATAAGCGGTATAGAAAATGGATGGATAACTCAACACAAAGTCATTATTTTCTAAATAGCTGGCAGTACACCAAATTGTATCCAAAATGTCAATATTTAGTGCGAGCACCATTGTTATTTAGCTTTAATCCCTTTGGGCATAGTATTCGGCAAAGTCGCACAGGTTCTTACTGGATTTCTCTTCCACTCCCTCTTGAAGACATCACTGGAAGGGTTAATTTGAACGATTCATGTTACGATTCTTCATTTCCGATTCCTAACAATTCTCAATTGAGATGTTTTTTAGAGGCAGGGTTATAACATTTTGATTGATTTATATGAGGGATGTAACCCATTGTTTTTGAATTATATTTCTGAACTTCTTCATGAATTTTTTTAATGAGGTAAACAGGATGGAGCCAAAACTGCTCTTATTTTGAAGGCCCTAATGGGTTTTGTACCAGTTGAGAATATTCCTTGACTATTGCTAACTAAATAAATAATCTTGCCTAGCTGTTTGTAAGGGATGCCAGCCAGTGCGACTGTGCAAGTGTAAAGTGGTAAACTTAACTCCCTCAACCTTGAGCAGTGCTGATTGCTGGCTCGACAGTCTGTTCAGCACTCTTGGCTTCCCTTCCAAACTGTGCCCGAGCCCCAGAGCGGGCAGTGTGAAACAGGCGGGTTTCATGTAGCCGTAGCCCAGTCTTTTATTTACATCCGACTTCCACATCAGGCTGAAACCCTTGGTTACATCAGCATGCAACAGACGCCATTTACGGTTTGACTTCTCTGATTCTGACTGCTTAGAGCAGTGCTTCTGAAATAGTGGGGTTGGTCCCCCTAGGGCAGTGGTTCCCTAATTTTTTTTTGCAGCGCCCCCCTTTTGGAGATAAAACGATTTTATCTGCTGCACAGATGTTGCATTTTCCTGGTTTCACTTTCAAGTTCAGTTTGTACAGTACAGATAAATAAATAGTTCTTATCAGTTGTCAATAGTACAAGGGAATCTCGGGATACGAATGCCCCGGAATACGAAAATACCTTAAAGATTTTTTTGCTTCGGCTTACAAAAAAATTATTCGTTTTACGAAAGTTTGTCAATCTTACCAAAACTTGTTTCTTTAGGAATTTTCCTGATTTGCCGTATTTTAAGGCACATGTTAAAACATACGGTCTACAAAAAAAGGCAACAGAAGCAAAAGAGCGAGTTTAGTTTAACTTTATTCTACTTTTTAACACTACACACACTGTATTTTTAATCCCTCTTCTCCCACAAATCCATCAAAGTCCTCATCTTCTGCATCTGACTTAAACAGCTGGGCAATTTTGCCGTCAAACATGCCGGGTTCCCTGTCATCATTGTCGGCCGTCAGTCTTGTTGTCTGTCGGCTGTTAAGCAATGATGCCGGTTTTCGTGAAAGCTCGGACAAGAGTTAAGGCGGATAATTTAGCCCAGGCATCCACAATCCATTCACATATGGTGGCGTAACTCTCCCGGCGCTAAGCAAAAATGTTGTTTTGCAGCATACGGCTAGTATACCTACTGGAGGCATGGCGGAAGTGTATGCACACTACGTATGACGTCATGTTCTCTGATTGGTTTATCGCTGCCAGTTTACAATTTGCTGTACTGCACTTCGCTGCGTATTAAACGTAAGAAACTTTTAGAATTTTAACTCAATATACATACTATTTCAGGTTTTATTATTACATTACATTTGCATTACAATACTTGTTATTTATACAGTATTAAATGTGCAGAACAGTGTTTTTTTCCATTGTATGAACGGTCTTCCGGGTCAGTAGAACGAAGTTGCCAATTAACATGTTAAATGTTGCTCGGGTTACAAAATAATTTGGCTTACAAAAATCTTTTTGGAACAAATTAATTTCGTATACCGGGGTTTCACTGTATTTCAAATGGAGGTCACAAAAACATTTTGGTCCCCAAGGGGGCGCATGACGGAAAATACCTGAGAACCACTGTCTTAGAGGAAGTCAGATGGAGTGCAGCAAAGATGAGGTACTGTGTTCTTCTTTCATTAATCATGGTGATCATGTTCCCTCCTTTGCATGATATCATTGTCTTTCAAATGCTCTTTTTTATGAAGTTAAGCCGAAGTTTTTAGGAGCTTCTTCTTTGCCGACTTCTTAATCGTTGGTGTTTATGGCTATTTCTTCCGGTGGGAGAGCATTAAATCTAGGAATAGAAACAAACTCTTTCGAACGATCCCGGGAAAACTGGAATATTAGTCCTGGTTCCCATTGATGCTCAGGACTCGATGCCCAACCCTTTTCGCTTGTGAGGCAGGTGGATATTGACAACTTGTACTGCAACACAGGTGCTCAATTGGTAGGGACCTATAAAATACATTTTATTTTTTTCCCAAATTGTCTTATATATTTTTTCTCGCTTTTTCAAAATACATTTTTTTAATTCAGTTTTTTACCCTTTACACCGACCTTACCAGCATAGATTGTGTGCTTTTTGAATAAAAAGTCTGTTAATAAATACAAAAGGTATTAAATTTATTATAGTAATACATTTTATGCAATTTTAGCCAATAATTGAGACATGGATGTAACTTGGCTAACTTTTAATTTTTCAGCCTTTGCAAACATTACTACAAAACATTCAAGAACTTCTAATGCTCATGCTTGTAGTTAAGGAAGATGCAATTCGCATTGTAATGTAGGATATTGTTTATGACGTGCTTATTTTGTTTGCACAATTCGACTGTATGTTGCAAACAGCGTTTTTAGTTCAAAGGCCGTAGGTGTATTGCGTGTGTGGAGAATGTCTATTGACAGTTAAGACGAGCTGGGTGCATGAATAAAATCTCTCGCCTCTCGTCTTCTATTACTCAAAACTTGCAGAACATCAGCGGCCATCGCAAAATGCTCACTTACATTAACAAGCAGTAAAAGACAACGGGGTGTTAACACACTTATACAGCCTCAGTCAGCTAACCGAAATAACTTTGATTAAAGCTACAGTATGTAAAATAGAATGTTTTTGTGCTAAATTTTGCCTGTTGTTTCAGACCACCATATTAACATGTTTAGTTTTGACGGTGGGGTTAGTTTCTGTGATAAGATTCGGCCACAATTGAGCGGTCCACCGGAGAATTCCTTCCACACACAAACATTCCGTTTCCCTATGATGACAGCATTTTATTCACATGATGTAGATTTCTGCAAGATTCCCCGTTTAACGGTAGATTTTGAAACTTTTTTGTTGGCCAGCCCATGATTCCATCATGGGGCCCTAAATTGTGTTCAAGTATGGAGACATACTTCAGTGTTGTACTTCTTATTTCCAAGGGAGGGGATCATACACTGCTTCAAAATGTCGCAGTACATGATGTAATTCATGTTTCCCTCAATTAACCACAGCTTTCCAGTGTCAACAGCTCTCATGCAGCCCCAGACCATGATGATAGTACCACCATGCTTGACTGTAGGCAAGGCAGTTATCGTCCTTGAACAAAATATAGTGCTATAAAATGGTTGCTGTAATGTAAGTGGTGAGCTTACTTTTGTGAGATATGCTACTTGCATTGCATGTTGTATGTTTTTGTATATCAATAAGAACCCCAAATGCGATGCCCTAGATGATTTACACATCCTTTCATCGCATGGTTGGCCCAGCAGAGCGTCTCTCCACTTCATTTTTCCCTACTGTCAGCACTGTTGAATCACAGCACATCAGCTGATGCTGTGGACCCGGGGCAAGCAACATCCCCTGGTGAGTAGCTAATTGGTTTGCGAAAAACAAATCTTGAATGACCTAACCCATACAGCACCGGTGTCCATTTATTCCTCTCCTCAACAGCTAAACGTGCTAAATGCGTTATTCTGGTTCAAAAAAGCCACTATGTTTGTAATATTAACAATCTGAGAACATAGGAATACCAACATTATATAGGGTATGTGGCATTTACACTAACACATTTGTAGCTGAGCCTGCAGGTTTAGCAAATATAGCAGCTATAACAGGAGTGTGTCAGTGAGTGTTTTTGTCCATCCACTAAACATTTGTGAGCTCAGTGGTCACCCATGTGGGACCTGAAGGTGTTTATTGCTCTTGAGGTCATCCAATGATACCTCATGGACCTCACTTTGTGCGCTGTGGAAATTCAGTTGTTCCCACAAAGTTGAAAGCATATTAAATGTTTTTAATAAGCTAAATAATTAAGACACAGGTACTGTATAATCAAAGGGGATTAGTCCAATCTTGAATGATTCAGGTGTATCCATATTCTGTACTATATGGACTGTACTATATGTACTACAGTTACAAGGATAATGAGGCCGATGACGTTTGTGGCCGCCAATAGAGACTTGGCGGGTTAAACCCTGCGAAAAATACTGAACCCACAGCTGCATTTTTCTCATTTTACTTTTTTCCCCAACATTGTTAAAGGTCTCAACGTTTCCATACCTTTCTTTTCCCCCTTCCAAAGAACTAATAATGATTATAATGGGATATATAGGAAGTATGTGTCAGACATTTTTCAGCCAACATTTGCATGATTGGGAGGTTCATTAAAAGGCAGTTTGTTTAAAGGCTTACTTTGACCACTAAGGATTTGCATCTTCCATTGTGTGGCCTGATTGAATGGCCAGGAGGCCCGCTAGAGCTTGTGATTAACACAATGATGATTTATTCCCAAATGATAGTGACACTTCCAAAGATGGCTTCCAGCAAATCCACCCATTACATCAGCTGAGAAGCCCAGTTAATCAGCATTTCCATTCACGCTCGGAGGACAGTTATATTTGGGCATTTATCTGATGCCATTTTTGAGAATGACAATGGATAAAGCAGCAGATTAAATGAGAGTAATCAGAGCAGTGGGCAGCAGTTACTACACTATGTTTTGGTCTCTGTGGAAGTGTGCACATGTATGATTCAGTATGTGTGCCTGCAGTTGTCCAGGGTTTGGTATGCAATTTAGTAAAGTACACGTTTTTCACGCAGTCTGAGGGTACGCGTTTCTGCATTTAGCGGCTTTGATTAAAGTCCGGGGAAGGAAATTCAAAACTAAGCCAAAACCATTAATGAAATTGACTCACTATGGCAAACCCTAAGAGGGGAAAGTCGAATGGGGAAAAGAAACCCCATTTTATCCCCCACATATTTAGCTCCTTTTAAGTGCTAAATAATGTATATGCAAGTTTCTTTATTACTACTACTTTCCTACTAATTTATTTATATATATAGCAATAATTTGTAGTCATTTTATAGCAGTCACAGCTTTCTTAGTAGTAATAGGCATATATATAAATTATATATAGATCAATTGCCTGTAAATAATGAGTGCATGAATGCAAAAATGTAGTGCATCAGTACATGTGCAAAGTCATGTAAAGAGAAGTTCAGAAATTTCCCCGTGAGCCAAGTAAAACTAAGGCCTTAGCATGATCGTTATGCAGACATAGTTATTTTGTATTTTCTTTGGAGATAGAACAGTGACATCGCGGTTTGAACATTGCTCTCTCACTCTATTGCGTTTTTTAAAATGTATTAATAAATGATTGCTTGGTGACCACTGTCTTAGATGATAAAACAGGCTTGTTGACTTCTGTTTTCAGTCCTTACTGAAGATTGGTGAAAAAATAGGTGTTGCTCCCATGGCAACCGTAGTGAAGGGAAGATAGGGGAGCAATTTGCCACCAGTTTTCTGGATACTAACCAGAAAAAATCATTCTCAAACTAGAAAAGCACTCAGAGAGCACAGACCGCCCTAAACGTCATAGATCGCTCATATTGTGATTCACACCAAAATAATACATTTTCCAATTCCAAGGATCCCAAATTTTTATTCATATTCCGGATCATAGTATCTGGAATGATTCCATTAACTGGATCAGGCTTTGATATTTTGTAGAACCTGTTGGAAACTTTTCCATGTGCACTGACCATTTTTTGTGGCGTTAACCTCCATGTGCAACTAAATCGGCTAATTCATGTTGCTGGAAAAATGATGGGTACCAAAGAGCATTGCTCCAGTCAAAAGATTTATGAACTAGCCAATATGCAACAAGCCATTAAGATAATCAACAACCCATCACACATCGTGTACCGTGAGTTTGAGCTGCCATCATCAGAAGGTACAAAGTCCTCACTACAGACTTAAAAACTAATTTGTTCCCATGGCTATCAAATTGGTAAATAAAGATAGATAAGACCCGATGACCCGCGACCCTAACGAGGATAAGCGGTATAGAAAATGAATGAATGAAGATGAATTCATCTGCAAAAATACAGATGAATGTATTTTTGCACAGATTAGCACTTTACTGATCTGCAGTGTGCATTGCAGAGCTGGAGTACATTGATGAATGTGCATTTTTCTGACTAGCTTTTTGTTTCTATTAATTTCAGTGGTTTAATTATTATTGTTATTTTGACATTTATTAGGTGCTAATATTTTATGTCTTAGGTACATATGCATGTATGTATTGTTGCACATACAGTATACAGTGCCACAGCACATTGTTTTGCACTGCATCATGATTTTTTGTTCTTATGTTTACATGTGACAGTATTGTTTTAGTGTTATATTGTAAGTGGTGTATTGTGGTTGCAGCATTAGGGAATAATCCAAGACAAATTTCACCCAGTGAGACAATAAAATTAATCTTAAATCATGACCTATATGGCAATATTAAAGAATACTTTTATACTAACTTCCTGGTTCCAGACTGTGATCCGGATCACCCCCAAAATTTAATCTGTTCTTTCATATATCATTTTCGCCAAATCTAATCAGGACTTAAAGTTGTTTTGAACAGAAACAAACAGAAAAAAACTGATATTGGTGGAAGTAAACAAATGCATGGGGTCGTCATGTAAAAAATGCTTTGTAGTCATAAATCACAAATTGTAGGTGTTACTGAATATTCTGACATTTTAGTCACTGTTGCTTTTGAGAAGAACTGGTGTAGTTTTTCCATTCTCTGTGGGGAAAATCATATTGGTGCTTGCTGAGAAGGATTAGATATGGCACTCTCTACCTAGAGATTTTCCTCCAGTCTTCACAGAGTTTGAGATTCATTTGAGCGTGGTTGCTACAAACATTGTGCTCTGGATTTATTAAAAGTTTGAATCATCTGCCAGCAGAGCGGCCTGTAGGCAGTAATGCAGACGGTGTGACGGAGAGTGTCTAGGGTGATGAGTGCAAAACAGGGTTGAAATTCTGTTCAATTGAGACTACAGAAAGATGGAGCCACTGGAGGATGTTTCTGTAATGAAAACAATTAATTGCACGGAATCCAGAGGAGAAAATCTTGAAGAAGAGTGCAAATCAGGCATGAAGTGGCAA
Organism: Oostethus manadensis; assembly: GCA_024372805.1. Classification (NCBI taxonomy): domain Eukaryota; kingdom Metazoa; phylum Chordata; class Actinopteri; order Syngnathiformes; family Syngnathidae; genus Oostethus; species Oostethus manadensis. Next base: position 2,141,757 of record QODF01000061.1, read on the forward strand.
TTTAGCACTTGTCCCTTGGTAAATTCTACTAAATAGATGACATTCCCTTGTGCAATATTCTCAATTTGCTCTCTTAATACAGACAACAAGAGTATGTATTTGCTCTATTGATTTAAGACATAATAAATGTAAAAAGCTGGAACTTATAGCTAAGGCCCTGTCCAAACGTAGACATGTCTCTCATAAAAAACAAACTTATATTTGCACGATTTGGCTTATCACACACACGAACCCGCAGATATACCGCAGGTTTTATTTAAAGCAAAGTAATTATAGTATAATAATTTGTTATATTTATTACGTTGCAGGTGTGTGTACTGCAATAATAGCGATGTTACCAGATGTGCCAAGGCTTGGAGGAAACGCATGTCAAGTAATGGAGGTGGTGTTTCCATGCAGTGTGTATTGAGGTTTGATTCATGTAGGCGAGGAGCCGAAAACGATGATGTCCGGAGCTTTGCTGCCCGGCTGTACCACGTGACTGCTTTGGGAAGTGGGTCAGATTTGACTGCGAGGTTTGACAGCAATATAAACCCCTCAGGCTCCATTAAAAATGTGGGGTTTTGATGGAAAGTTGCTGTCAGTTCAGAGTTTGGATCGTTTGGATATTGTTTTGTAGTTGAAAGAGTTTAAAAAGAGAGATAGTTTGAAGATTAAGGAGAGTGGAAAGAGAAAGGATAGGTAAAAGGAAAAATTGGGCAAATGAGGAGTTCCCCTGTGTGGGAGCAGTTTGATGTAAAACCTACTAATAAGCTAAATCTAATATTATCACAGACGTAAATGCAACAAAATTTTGAGAAATGTATTTCTGAATCAAAATGAATAATTAAATGGCATAGAAAGGGAATTTTTTCCAAATGCACCTAGTGTAGATTTTAAGAGAGTTTTAATGGAAATAAACAATTAGAAATTGGTTTTACAGCCCTTTGTCGTGTTTTTACTAAGCAATTTTGATGAAAAAAAACTCTAGCAGACGAACTTGTATTGTCCAGCACGCTCGGAATGATCGGGATCGCTCGACAATTTCCGACGCGTGATGTCAGATCTGCCACAGACGAATGCGTACCATGCAGGGCACACAATCACAGCGTGCTTTTATTGTGCTTGGAACTTTATTTTCACGTGCTTTTATTCCATTTTGTGAAAAAATGGTTTATTGTGCAGCTCCAAACTGCACAAAAGGTACTCGCCACAATACAGAAGAAAAGGATGGTACGCGGTACTATGCATTTCCAGCTGATCCAACACATTTAAGAGCATCTGGCCCAATTTCCTCCTTCTTTGCCATGACTGGAGAATAGTCAGAACAACACATTGAAATTGTCCCCAATGTTTGTGGAGCACACCGCTTGTCACATTGACCCTTAAAAAGAGACATAAATAAACTGGTAAATGAATATGCTTGGCATGAATAGAAAATCTGCAAGCTTTCAAAAAAGGAGCTAGTAAAAACATGACTTGTACGGATAGCTTATAGATGTTTGTTTTGTTAGGCTAGGACGGCTTAATGAATGATGCACATGTAGCGTATGCGTATGTAAACAAAAAAGATCAGTCATTGTTTCCTCCTCTATTTCTTCCTCCTCAACATCATCACTGGAAACGTCTTTATCCTCGGGTTCCTGGTGTACGACTGCTTCAAACAAATAAGCTTCAACCTCCAAATGCGACTTGCTATGGACAAAAACATCCTCAAAATCACTGCTTCCTTCATCACTCCACTCTATGTTGACTACCTGGGCTGATTCTGACTTGTAGCAGATATGACGTCATCGGCTCGCCCCCTAGCGGTCAGCTAAGTAATTACTTTAAAGTTCCTGTGGGCACGAATTCGCATTTCTGAATTTTTTAAACATGCATAACTTTATATATAGGCTTGCTGTTACAACCAAATTTTGTAGAATGATTTGAATGGGCTTACATATACTGAAGAAAAAGGCATTTTAAAAAACCCTTTCTATGCCCTTTAACTGCCCCTTCTTAGTACCACAAGCACTGTGCCATTTTCCTAAAGTGACTGAAAACATTACACAACTTATCATATATACTGTGTATATATATATATATATATATATATATATTATATATATAAAATGATACTACCATTTTGGGCAAATTTAGAGGCACCCAACGAACTAAATATTCAAATACATATCAGGAGCAAGTGCGATAGAACCAGAAAGTAAAGTGGAAGGGAAACAGGACGGAATAGAACAAGAAGTGAACACAAAATGAGGGCTTCACAACTAAGGATGGAATGAAAACAAAAGCACAACTGTCATGTGGGCCAACACACGGACGGTGACATTACTACGTGACAGAACGCAGCTATTCCAATACAAAATTCTGTATTCTGTGGTAAATAGGGATTTAAGTAAATAGGGATTCAATTTGTACCGCGATTCATGGTTGCCGATTTGATTCAGGGACAATATTGATTCATTGTCATCATACGAGCCAAAAATTCAACCAGTCTGGTATCAGGTGTGCATTAATTATGAATATAAACAAACAAGTAAACAACAATTCATGGCAAATGCATTCACATTTTATCTGAATAAGGTGCAACCAACACTGAATGAATTAACAGGTTGATTTAAATCTTACATTTTTTTGAATCTTTAATCTTTAAATCTAATGAAACTTTACTTTGATGATTCATTCTTTTCTCTAACCAAAGTATTACAGATTATTATATGAGATTATTTTGCACCAAGAGATTTAAATGAAATTTCATCTGCAGATAGATATTCATGTGAATTAATATGCTACATTCTGCAACGTCTGCACAGACGCTAATAAAGCTACAAGAAGTTGTTTGATCAACAAGCTTTCAATTGCAACTGACTCCTAAACGACACCCCCCATTTCTGGTCTGTTCACAGCAACCCAAAACAGTCAGACAACCATACCATACATACTATTAATCTTGTCCTGACGCTCCCATCAATTAGTTGGAATGGCTTGAAGTTGGACTTAACTTTGGATGTGCTCCAATACTCAGTATTAATCCGATGCGAAATTGAAGAGGAAAAAGTAACCTACCTAACAAACATATATAACAATGAAAAAAAATACACTCCGTATCCGATAAATGAATTTTGAATGCTTTATTTCCTAGTATGGTCTGGAATGGCAATTTGGTAATTGATGTAGTTGGATCGTAAGAACATAAATATTACATCACCGATGCATTGAATGAGTCCTTAAGCACCGTAGTTTTTTCTAATTCTGCTATTTTTACCATCTCAGATTCCCTAATGTGTGCATCACCAGAGCACTCATTCGTTTTGTTTTTTTTATTTCTTGTTGGCAAAGGTAAAAAACCTTGCTTTCTTTGAATGCGTTCAGATTTTTTACCTGCAGAAGCGATGCCTCTTGCAGCATGCCATTTTGGCTGAGAATAAACGAAGTAAGACAGTCATTATGAGACATTTTGAGACATGAATACATGTCTTTCTTCTTTCTGTGCATTCTAAAGATATAAAAACAGGTAAAAAGAAGCAACCAAGAATGCATGTAATGGGACAAAACTATTAAGCCTTCAGAAAATACCTCCAAAAAACGCCAACAAAGCTCCATGTACACAACGTGACCTGCATATTAACCAATTTACAGCCACATTGTTATTATTGTTATTATTATTGCTATTAACATTGCGACAAAGAACTACTATACTAGCGTAGTCACACCTTGCCACCTAGCTAGCGACACTCTCGCTCACAACGCCTCAGGCCACTACCGAAAGGTAACACTACATATTGGCGTTGCCACTATTCCTGCTGTGTTTATGTTTTGGAGTTAACGCTAGTTGTAGAGTTCGATTCTATGTTGCTATGTAAAATCAATACGCCTGGGAAGGAAGTTATGGCACTGCTTAAAATGACGGGAAAATACTGTAATCCTATTATAATGAATGTGCCTGTTACTACATGGTCACAGCATAGCTACTGTATAAAACAATACACTGTTGCAATAGGCGTGTCCCATTACGTGCATTGATTAACTGCCTCTTTTCAGATCTTTTTATATCTTTAGAATGCGCAGGAAAGAGAAAGACTGGTGCGGATTATAAATGATGGGCACATTTCAAAAAATGCAGTTTTTCTTTAAAAGGTTCTGAAAGTCATGGAATTTTAAAAACTCAAGCAGTTGAGCTAAAAAATTTCACCGATCCTTGTTTGGAGGATTCCAGTGGCTTACCTTCAAGACCCATATGAAGGTTAATTACAGGTGCCGAGTGCAGTCCAATAACCATCAGACGGCATCTGCGACAGAAGGGTTTTAAGAACAAAAAACATCTTCAAAGGCTCCTTCCAGCACCAACCATGGGACATTGAAAGGTGGAAGAAAGTTTTATTCTTTGATGAGAAAAAATGTAAACTTGATGGTCCAGATGGCTTTTTACATTACTGACTTGACAAGGAGATCCCACCTGATATGTTTTCCATCGGTGGTGCTTTTTTCTTCAATGGAGTAATGAAGCTTCAACCTTTTTCAGGTTAATGATTGCTTGCAGACTCTTGCTCAAAGTCAGCTTGGATAGGCTCCAGCATTCTTGAGTGGCAAAGAAGATGGATGGATGGGTGTTTGTTTCTAATAAATTGCTTACTCAAACTTTTTTTTTTTATCTCACTCCAATTCATTTTTATATTCTGAAGCTACATGACCTTAAATCCAAAAGTTTTAAAAATTGTTTTACTTTTTCAGTTGGTCTTAAAATTTTGATCAGGAGTGTATGACAACTTGTTTTTTTTCTATTTTCTATGAAAAATCTTATATTTGGGTCAACATGGTATTTACTATTAACCACCTTCACTCAGTTACCATGCGTCTGGTGAAAAGACAACATAACAACAACAACAACAACAAAACCTGACAATCCAGGATGTTATATAAAGTTGATTCAGATTATCTCTGAACTAAATTATTTAAAAAATAGTAGTAAACTTTCACATTCATTTTTATAATGAATTAGGTAATGAGGTGAGCTGGGATGAGTTGATGTTGGGCATTTGATGCAGTTATTTACAAAAGTATAGTATATAGTATAATAATATAGCTCATTTCTTACACAATTCTAGAAATTACAAGCAGACAAAGTTTTACAAATTTGGCAAGTTATTAATAATCAATAATAATTACAATTATTTGTAAATTACAAACCAAAGCACTGAGTGTAACTGCCAAGCCTCGGGTTTTCCACGTATCCACGTATTTTGCCCTTCCTTTCTGCCGCCTCCCCGTTTCCTGTATTTTAACGGTCATGGAAAATAAATATCTTATCCGATACCGCCAAAGAAGCACAGCTTCCGGCCCTTTTGGCAACACATCCTACACTGTAGGAGGCAGGTCTTCAAAATCAAAGCACTGTAGTAATACTTGTAGAGTTGGGGCAGAAATTCTACTGGAAAGACCAGAATTTCCCTTATTTTGCAGAAAGTTTACCTTATTTTTGAATGCAAATGTTGACGTGTATGGCATTGAGGATGATTATCTGCTTTTTTTCGTAATGTTTTCAGAATTTGTCAGCAATGATTTTATCTCAGACTCCTCCGTAACCCTGATGTTTTCATAATTAATGTCGCAAAGCGTGCCCCGGCACCAGCGCCCCCATGCAATTATGTACAATCTTTTCATCTTCTGCATGAACAAGTGTACACTGTCATTTCCTCGTTGAGCACACAGCACTCAAGACGTCTCTTTGAATTTAGACCTGAATGTCTGATTCAATTTGTCACACACTCTTTCAGACCCCTCCACCCCACCAGCAAAGGTTAATTTTTTTTTTACTGAAGCTGTATATTTCCCAGGCTGAATGATGCAAACGCAAGACATAAATAGCAGAAAAAGTAAAATTGTCTTCATCTAATGGGAAATTGATCTAATGTGGTCACCTGTTCACTAACCTCTCAATCTGGGGAGTGCAGAATTATTAGGCAAGTTGTATTTTTCAGGATTACTTTTATTATTGAACAACAACCATGTTCTCAATGAACCCAAAAAACTCATTAATATCAAAGCTGAAGGCCAAATATTTTTGGAAGTAGTTTGTTTTTACTTATAGCTATTTTAGGAGGATACCCGTGTGTGCAGGTGACTATTACTGTGCATAATTATCAGGCAACTTAACAAAAAACAAATATATACCCATTTCAATTATTTATTTTCACCAGTGAAACCAATATAACATCTCAACATTCACAAATATACATTTCTGACATTCAAAAACAAAACAAAAACAAATCAGTGACCAATATAGCCACCTTTCTTTGCAAGGACACTCAAAAGCCTGCCATCCATGGATTCTGTCAGTGTTTTGATCTGTTCACCATCAACATTGCGTGCAGCAGCAACCACAGCCTCCCAGACACTGTTCAGAGAGGTGTACTGTTTTCCATCCTTGTAAATCTCACATTTGATGATGGACCACAGGTTCTCTATGGGGTTCAGATCAGGTGAACAAGGAAGCCATGTCATTAGTTTTTCTTCTTTTAGACCTTTCTTGCCAGCCACGCTGTGGAGTACTTGGACGCGTGTGATGGGAGCATTGTCCTGCATGTAAATTATGGTTTTCTTGAAGGATGCAGACTTCTTCCTGTACCACTATTTGAAGAAGGTGTCTTCCAGAAACTGGCAGTAGGACTGGGAGTTGAGCTTGACTCCATAGTCAACCCGAAAAGGCCCCACAAGCTCATCTATGATGATACCAGCCCAAACCAGTACTCCACCTCCACCTTGCTGGCGTCTGAGCCGGACTGGAGCTCTCTGCCCTTTACCGATCCAGCCACGAGCCCATCCATCAGGCCCATCAAGACGCACTCTCATTTCATCAGTCCATAAAACCTTAGAAAAATCTGTCTTCAGATAATTCTTGGCCCAGTCTTGATGTTTCAGCTTGTGTGTCTTGTTCAGTGGTGGTCGTTTTTCAGTCTTTCTTACCTTGGCCATGTCTCTGAGTATTGCACACCTTGTTCTTTTGGGCCCTCCAGTAATATTACTGCTCTGAAATATGGCAAAACTGGTGGCAAGTGGCATCTTGGCAGCTGCATGCTTGACTTTTCTCAGTTCATGGACAGTTATTTTCCACCTTGGTTTTTCCACACGCTTCTTGCGACCCTGTTGACTATTTTGAATGAAACACTTGATTGTTCGATGATCACGCTTCATAAGCTTGGCAATTTTAAGAGTGCTGCATCCCTCTGCAAGATATCTCACTATTTTTGACTTTTTAGAGGCTCTCAAGTCCTTCTTTTGGCCCATTTTTCCAAAGGAAAGGGAGTTGCCTAATAATTAGGCACACCTGATATAGGTTGTTGATGTCATTAAACCACACCCCTTCTCATTACAGATATGCACATCATCTAATATGCTTAATTGGTAGTAGGCTTTCGAGCCTATACAGCTTGGAGTAAGACAACATGCATAATGAGGATGATGTGGTCAAAATACTCATTTGCCTAATAATTCTGCATTCCCTTGTATTTTACATTTAATACATACAAATAAAAAGTATATATTCTCCACTCTATATAACATTCTACCTACAAATAGGGCTGTAGCTTTCTTTTCAATATATATTTGGTTTTTATAGTCAGCGCTAAAAGCGGGGAGGTTATGACGGTTGGAGGTGGATTAGAGGGCTGGCTCAGACTAGATGGAAATGATTTACTGTGGCCGAGAAACAATATTCATCATAGCTACCTATAATTGATATTTTTTATCCAAGCGCACGCCTTCATTCTTGGCTCATTATAAATTAATCAGATAGTGATATAACTGGAAGTGCAGCCATGCACTTATGAGCTGCGGCCCTGCAAATCCAGATGCAAACATTGATCTGGATGCTATGACCATAAACCACTTGGGTAAGATTTTGTTCCTCTTTCTGAATAAACATAATATTACAAGCACTGAAGAGTGATTATAAGTTCATGTAGAGTTCACTGATGTGTGATCTGAAGCCGCCCCCACTAATAATTATGGTCCTCATGGCCTACTTTTTTCTTCCCACAGCACCAACAGCCACAAAACGATGTTTTCTTCTGCAAATCCCAGATATACTGTATCTGGAGACACGAACATATGAATTACACTTTTAAGTTATGACTGAATGAATTTCAATTTCAGACCTTGCAAAAGGAAACAACTTTTTGATTTTTTTAAAGATATTTTCAAGTAGGTCAATTATTTTTTTCACCTTTTGCTGTGAAATAATAGATAACTTTACAAAAAGAGTTTGTTCAATAAAATGACTTTTAAAATTCCACTTTTTTTCTGGACTTATACAACATATTATTTTATTTTTAAAATTGCCAATAGTATTTTCCAACATTGACTGTTAAGTTATTCATTGTGAGTGGCTGAGTGAGAGATTGGAACTATCATATCCATTTGTTAATTATATTTTTGTTAAATTGAATGTTATTGATTTCCATGATCAAAGTTGGTGCCTAACGAATTTGGTTGTCGAGGAATGATTGCGTTACAGTTGGCTACGCTGCTTGTAGCCAACTGTTTTTGTCTATCACATTTTTTCGATAGATTGTTTTGGTTTTTGTGGATTGCTGGAGCTGAAACAGCCACATCGAATGGGGCCTTGAGGTCCTGCAGAAAAAGAAGGGCTTTGAGCCCATCAAGACAATGAACAAACCAGGAACCCGAACACAGCAGGCCCTCTTTTAGGTCCAACATTGATGACCTCAAACCTTATAAATATTTTTCTTGACAAATGCACAGTAATTCGCATAGACACACAACACCTTAGTGGAATCTGTCGTAGTTGCAAAGGTGCCATATTTTATGGAATTTTCACTTCTTAGGTGTAACAACCAGGTGCAAATACTTCAAATAGTATATATTGTCATGTCCCCAGTTGCCAACCACTTTCTAAAGTTTTGTAAGGGACTTCTCACTTTGAAGACAAATGTATTGTATTGCATTGCTGTAAATGGGCCAAACTTCTTTGAAGGAAAGGCAAAGTTGTGACACTGCCACTATAAAAAGATTACGAAAGTAGAACTGTCAAATGATAAACATGTTTTATCTATTTAGAAATGAATCACAATTTTCAAGTTAATTAACCATACCTGCACTAAAAACACCCTCATGCCTTTACTTATCAGTGGTTTCAATTTCTTACTCAAGGTTCTATGTTTAGTTAGTTTTAGTTCTATGATTATTTAATGTTCTATGTTTACCTAGAATTCTACGTCGCACTGAGTCGCCAAAGAAAGTTCCTAGTTCGTGAATTGTTCACTTACAATGGCAATACATTTTTTCTGATTCTGATTCTGATCATTACTCACCATTTGGAACTATGTGAAAACTTTTCGGCACTTTTTACTGTATTTTATGGCCACAAACATAAATGACAGGATAATGAAATGTATGCATCAACAGCTCCAAATAAACTGAAAATTGAAATCAAGCTAAAAGATGCCACACATCTGAAAGTCTATCTGCCTAACAGTAGTCTCTTTAATAGTAGCAGAACACTTGAATCACACATTAATTGTCATTATTAGTAATGTGGACACCATGTAATTTAAGCTGACTTCACGTTTTAAATGTAAATGTATTTTACGTATTTTCCAAGCTTGCTTAAATGCACCAAGTCATAGAAGAACCACCAGAGACATGTTTTAGTTGCCGATACATACAGTATATGGTGTCGGAATTGCACTGCTGTTGATATGCAATATGCAGGTCAAAATAAAGTCATAAAAAAGCATCAGTAGGCCTGTCATGGTAATGATAATTGTCCTACAAAATACTGTCGATAATCAACATTATTGACAACATTTTTAAGACCATATTTAATGAATTATATTACATCTTTGGCCAAAGTGTAGATTTGGAGAAAACGGCGATTATATGTTTGGGTACGGACGCAAATAACCTGAGTTTTACGTTTTCAAACGTCACTGCCTGTGACAAAGTATGCTGTGACGTCACACACCCGACCTGTATTTACATCAGAAACAACATGGATGCGCTAAGAACTGTGTTGGCTGTAACAAGCCCAAATGCTGCTTCACGTTGAAAAGCAGAGACGAAGAAGCACTTTGAGATCGGCGTGGCGCCATGTTTTATGTTTTGCGGAAGTGATGGAACGACAGAGGATGATTCTGATTGGATAGAATTTTAGTAGCTATTGGCGCCCACAGGTATGGCATGCTTATGACTGTCGTTCCCAATGCATTCATGCGGTTACATGAGGATGCATTTTTTAAAAATACGAGGTTGTGCAAACACCATTTTTTTATAAATGAAAAGGGAGAAATATGAGGTTTTACAAATAACCTGCTACGTGTGGATAAGGCCTAAGAGAGATAGCTATTGATTGCCCCTTGAAGCCGTGGCTGATTTCACACGCACACAACTTGCACCAAATCAGCGGCCAACCTAAAACGCTGCCTTATATTAACTAGCACTAAAGTACAGCTCATACTGACACACACACACACACAGTTGAATTACCATTACCATGCAGCGCTAAACCAAGTTAACCCTCCCAGCCAGTCTATACTGGCTCTTGCCGTGTCATGGTCACATTCGGTGTCTAGTAAAAGTATCAAAGTCTTTTCACCTTGCTGACTGAGCCGATGTTTCTGGTTGCTGCCTCAACATGTTTAGTTCAGGAGAGGGCTGGGTAGTGTTTGTAAGGACATGACGCTTTGAGTGAGCGTTTCATGCGAACTCCCTGCACCACGAGAGAGCAGTCCGGGCACAGTGAGGGGGGGCTACTGCTGTTGCTACGAAGCCGAATATCCAACTGCCCGCTTGAAATTAACAACGACGGATACAAATATCCAACTTCCAACATATAACTAATGTCACCAATGTGCGGACTAAAGCCTCCTTTCATCCAGTAAAGAGAAAGGAAATTATTGAGACCTTTAAAATGACCGACTTCGTTTTTTGTACCGTTTGATTAGTCGATATATTAATTATGCTGACAGGTCTAGCGTCAAACTACAGTATGTGTGACTGTGGGGGCGCTACATTTTGACTGCCATCATAACAGAGAGTCGTGGCTTGCCATGATGGGCATTTGTTAATTATATTAAAAACTTTAACATAATTAATGAAATATATAAGTTACCGCTGTTAACACATTTTTTGACAGCCTTTCTTGTAAGTATTTTGCCCCATTGAACCCCCAACTAATTTTAACAATCAAACCTCACCATCCAATATGTGCTCAATTTGAAGTAACTCTAATATTTGTCTTGTTCCTCAGTCCCCGGCGACTTAAACTTAACTATGCAATGAGCACACAGATTCTAGTGGCACATTAAAGAGCGCTGGATGCCTGAAGCAGTATGCCAGCATCCTCAAGTTGTCTGTGGCTTTTCCTGGCTAGACAGACGGAGCTATCAAATATTCACAAATTCCTCCAGAATGCAAATGCTGAGCATAAAAATAGTTTTCATCGATTTCGAGGATGTGATACTGTGCTGAAATGAAGTCATTACAAAATCTCCCTGAAGATAACGCTCAGAACTTGGCTGGTATTTGCTCGGGGATGTCTCTGTTGGATTGGAGAAAGCGAGAGAGAGAAGAGAACAGCTCCAGAGTGATTTCAGTGCAACACGCGCAGTTAGCATCTGAATGCTTGGGTTATGCATTGTTTATAGCTTTGTTTTTCAAGAAACTCCTAGGTATAGTGTGTAGAGATGGGCATTCCAAGAAGTCCCTTTCCATTGGCAATCGGGAAGCTTTGCAATCAATTATTCATCTTTATATACTGTACATTTGAGAGGTATATACATACAACACAACACTACACATAATAAAATGGAAATACGTTATCGAATTGGCTGCAATTATCGTATGAACATTGACTGCCTTGTTGAAACAAAAGACAACAAGAGCAGTCAGCAGAGCGCAGACCTCCTCTGAAACCAAACAACAGCAGTCTATTCCTTCTTCCAAGCTTTGGCGCTTAACAATACTGGACATAGAAAACTTTAACAGACAATTTTAAATACATTTTGTGCTCAAGTTTGGCGGGTTAAAAATAGCTCTTAAATAGTTCATTAGGGTTGGTTTGAGGTGGTTCACAAATCTGACAAGTCAACCGTGATGGCTCTCCCAACCCTGAATAGGATATATGCAGAGGCGATTCTACAGTCTGTTGGGGCCCCAGGCAAAAATTCACAGGGGCCACCTTTGCATAGCGGCACTAATCGAAGTTTAAAGTTTGTCACCCCTAAAGTGCCCCTGCCTGGGCTAGGGCACCAATCGGTTGCCTGCCTTGCCTGTTGAGAAGCAGTGCCCTTGGAATAATAGGTTTAAAACGATGATGAGTGACGTGTGTTCCAATCTAGTTATATTGCTGGCAATAATGGTTATTACAAAGTGGATGACAAAGTAGAAGTAGAAGTAGATGAACTCAAGGTGGTTACTGATAATTTTTCAGGCTGAAAAGTGCTGTCTGAATGGTCAGAGATTTTTTTTTAATGCTGCTATATGAGGGTCTTGATTTTTAGGCACCTGCAGCGATGAAAATGTATTTTTAATAGAAAGCCCTAGGCCTTGGCCTTAGATGTTGATGCGTCCTATTTAGGCAGCAGACCAGTTAAGCCAGATACATTGTTGCAGCATGTTGGCCTCAAAGTCAGGAGATCGAGGGTTTGAATCTTCCTTTGGGCATCTTTAACATTTTCTTCCAATGTGTGGGTTTTCGCAGGGTACTCTGGCTTCCTCCTACATCCAAAAAACATGCATGTTAGGTTAATTCTGTGGTTCTCAAATATTTTCTGTCATAGAAAAAATGCCATGTGCCTGTTACAGAAAATGGATGGATAAATAAACAAGACCTGATCACATTGCACTTGTGCCCATCTCTTGTTTCTGCTATTAGAAATGTGTAGTCTCAAGCATGTTGTCTTGTAAATGCTAAAGTAATACTACAACCCCACGACAGCTTGTGCCCTGTTTTACTAACCCTGCACTCAAAACATGACGGGTCTAGCTGTGAGGCAGCATTTTTGGAAATGTTCTACAGAGGGCAGTGGCTGCCATCACCCACTAGCCAGAAGCTTTTCAGTTTGTCTGCCGGACATTCAAAAAAGACAGAGTGTACAACTCTACTGTCATGTACTACTGCCTGCTGTGCAATGATAAGCTCTGTGCTGGTTCACATTTTTACGACACAGAGGTTTTGGAGCTAATTATACTTCTTATTGTGGCTCCAGCAAAAAGTGAGACGATGTGTTTGGAAGCAGGAGGCCGTCCGTATTCTGCTGAGCAGTGTAGAAGAAGAAAGGCAGCAACCTGAAAGCATGTTTGCTATATTCTGATTTTAGAAGTTTATCTGCTCTTAGAATATCACAATGGTTGTTGTTTTTACTCAGGCCTGGTTTACTGTGTGCATCATGTCTGATTTGTAATCTAAATGTGGGATTTTGACTGTTGTCTAAACTAGACTACAAGTTGTAAGTGACCTATTTTGCTCCATTTTCGGAATGTATTTTAGTCAACACTGGGGCCTTTGTTGTCCTCAATTACACGTCCTTACGCTTCACCACTTCCAAGATTTTCTCTCTAGCCAATGACTGCACTATTGACCATATCGATCCATTCACTTTAAATCACAAGGAGACGTCACTCCACCTCACATCTAGAGCCCTTTTCACAGATATTCTACAAATTTGGAGCATCAGAGACTCGCAGTAACCGTTTTTTCTATCCATCCATCCGGTCATTTTCTATGCCGCTTATCCTCTAAATGATTGCAATTACCAATACAGTTTAATGACAATGATGAACCAATGACAGGCTGATTAGTGAGCTCAACTCAACGCTAAAGTAAACCCTGCATAAAGCCACGGTAACATTAATACCACAGACAATTGTAATAAACCCGCCACACATTTGACAGTAGTCATAAACCTGGTGTTATGTTAGTAAAGTACATTAACGTTAATCTCATCGATTTGAGCTACATTAACTTCACCTTGTCTCAAATTTTCTGCTCCATATAGAAGATGTGCTCTTGTGGTCACACTTTTCCACTTGCTGTTTAGCCTTAAATGCTCCCACACACTTACCACATTTTTGTATTTTTATTTATTTTGTTTTCTTTCTCTTTAGTTGTCATTGTCGTTTTACCTTGTCTCCTCCAGCTTCCCGCTCCTTCAACCAAACATCTGCTTCCTCCTCTTGTTGGTGACGTAAGCACTCGTGATGACCTTTGAGCCAGTGAAAATTCCTCAGTCGTATTTAATAATCAATGTACTCAAATTACACGAGGAATCATTTCACCCTAAGTAGATGTGTGACATTGCAAAAACTGCTGGGATAACACACTACCTCAATCTTTCCCCTGCAACCCCTTTAATCCTACGTCCCAAACTGGAAAATGTATATTTTGACTTGACACCTCCTCCCCCGAAAAAGGCTCAACATTCCTGGCTTTAATAGGCAGTATGAAATTGGGTACCTTCAAAGGTGTATGTTTTGTTAAACAAGATAAAGAACTTCCATTGTTATTGTTATGTTACAGTGAAAAGATGCTGCATTAAAGTCTAAGTGAACATGATAAAACAGACAAAAACCCGAAAGGACTCATTAAAAATCTCCTTGATGAAAACAAGGGCAAACACCAAATAAGGATACACTAAAAGAATTGAAAGCCCAGTGTGGCAGATGTGTTTAGCTTCCATAAGCTCTGGCAAGTAAAATATAAGTAAAGCAAATAAAACCTGCGTTTTAAAATGTGTCATGCAGACATCACACAGACATCACCCCATGTTCCAATAAGAGGCAGAACATGTCTAGCTGTGTCAATGTTTATATTATTAATGTTGTAGTAATTGCAATAAGCTGTATTAAACCTCAAATCACTTATCCCTCGTAGCGCTATTGAATTAATATTTTATGTAGACCCAAAAAGGTGCACCCGATACATTGAAGAGTAAGCTTGAGCATGTTCTGGAGAAAAATAGTGTCAGAAACCTTCTAACAACATGATGAATCGAAGTGCCCTTCACAGATAAAAATTTTAGTGCTAAAGTCCCTCGCTCACCATTGCCAGAAATAATTGCCAGGTAGCCAGTGAAAGAACGGCGGACTTTTGAAAATGATATTTGAACGTATTACTGCAAAGTATTGGCTCAGTAAGATGAGCGACTGGCACTATTCGCATTGCAGTTTTGTAGGCGACATCGTCTTATCTCTGTGCTCGGGGGCAGAGCTCAGAAATATATTCCTGATTGATATCCAACACTGATGCTTGAAAAAGCTTTAACTCACACTCCACTTTATTAAGAACCATGCTCACCCGCATATACTGTAATATAAGGGTGAGTCAGTGATTTGCACTTGATATGCATTTTGTGAGATTCTGCACCTATCTGTAAAAGAGTCCCAGTGCCTTTGGCTCTATAAAGGCTCTCTAACTTAAAAGCAATGAAATGAACATGTTATCAAAAGTGTTTCTTTTTCTGTGAATATATTCATTTAGCAGCATATTTCACTTGGATCTACACTGTGGCCTTTTTAATTGGAAAATGTATTACCGTGCTCTATCCTACCTCCTGTTTGGTATTACACACAATTTCTTCTTCAACTGCATTATACTATAATACATGGACAATTCAGTACAAAACTTTATAACTGTTAGCCCAGCTAACATAATGGTAACAAAGCTCAACAGAATTGCTCAGTTATTTTTTTGCTAGACAGAATTCTTTGGCCCCAATCAAAACATTCTTATTTTACCGTGTCTTTGTCAACTTGCTCCACTCATAGTCAGCTCATGATAAACATACATTGTTTTTAGAATGGAATCAGTGCTTTGAAATAAATCCATCTTCTATTAAGCTTATCCTCGCTGGCTTCAGGTGAGAAGTGGGGACTGGTTGCCAAGACACATGTATACCATTTACACTCACATTCATACCTATGGACAATTTAGAGTCAGCAGTTAACAATTAACCTTTTGGTTAGTGGTAGGAAACCCGAAAGAGAAAACACAAACATGCATGGGGAGAACATTGACACTCCATACAGAGATGCCCGACGGAAATCTAAACCCAGATTTCCTGACTGTGTGGCCAACATGCTAACCACTATGCAACCGTGTGGCTGCTTTGAAATAAATACATGCCATAATTTCCGGCATATAAGCCGTGGTGTGTTTCAGATTTATGAGACAAAAACTACTGTCCATCAGGGCAAACCCTTTCCGACTATGAGGAAACAGTTTCAAACTTCCGGATACTTAACAATTCCATGGAACCAGATGACATCATCATTATGGATATGATACCTGTGCATCTGATTGACTTGCCTCTCACTAGGACTGTTTACATGCAAGGTCCATCAAGGAGAAAACAACTGGACATCAGAGAATGCATTTCACTTGTGTTCTGGCCTGCACAGCATCCGGACAAAAGCTTCCACCAATTATTTAAGCGGATGAAAATGGCATTGAAAGACAATGACGAAGAAACATTTTGTCACGTCATGGCATGCTGGTGTTGTGGCACGACCCCGAGAATGCAGATGTTTTTCATGATGAAGATTGTAACTATTGGGTATTTGCTACGGGATGTTGGAATTATAGCTCTGGACTTCAGGAGAAGCACTGTAATTGATGGCACTTATTTCAAAGAAAGAAAACAGTATTTGTTGGATCTAATTGGTACCATCCCATATGCCCCTTATGCTGAATTGGTGAATTTACATTTTATTGTTTTAGTAAGGTTTTGCTCTAAAATACATTATACGGTGTCCTGAAAAGACCTTAACAACTGGTTGTGTTTATTTGACTTGTCTGCGACACCACTATTGCAATGCTGTGCTTTTGTCCCATCCTCAAAGATACAATCGTTAGCAACCTTTTTGAAAGTGTTATTTTGAAGTGAGGACTGTGACTTCCTAAGAATCGAAACAAATGCAATCAAAGCATTGTTTGAGCAAACAGGTGCAATTACAAATGATTAGAGAAATATGCATTGGGGATTGCAAAGCCCCGAGAAAGATTTCAAATATCAACAAGATTTTTTACACTAAATGACAAATAATGTCAGGTCAGTCATAAAAATTGAAAATTGAGACGTCGTGCACACGAACGTGACAGCTGTGTAAAAAGTATCAAATTGAGGCACATGTCTCATAAATAGCACCTGTTCTTCGAAAAAGGAAATGTGTAGTGGCTCTTCTGTGACAATTTCCTGGTGGTGACTTGTAGGAGGAAACATGAAAAAGCACAAAGAGAACCTTTATCCCCTTCTGAAGGGCACAAGTGATTACAAGCTTTAATGAGGAGAGTTGCACAAAAGGCGTAGACATGACAAAGGATGTAAACAAGGGCCTGCCACTAAATTCTGCCTCTGCATGTCCCCTCTTAGGAATAAACAAAGAGAGATACAAAGCTATACACAACCTTTCCTCTTTCCTCTTTCAAAAGGAAAATGTCAGTGTGATGTGCCAGCTTTGGATGCATCCTAATGAGAAAAAGTATCCTCCACATCCCCTCTCCAAAACCATAGTGGACCTACAGTGATGGACCAAACCTGGTTTCACTTTGTTGGTAGCTGGAAGGGGAAATTTTGGAAATAATTATCTATGTAAGCAATGGAAAGATACATCTGTGGAAATAAAAGGACATCCTCCGGCGTGGTGAGTGTTCAATCTGGCCATGCACAAGCATGTCAAACCACAATGGTGCACTACAACACTGATGTTGATGTTAATGTTGATGCAAATTCACATTTTTACATAGTTTAGGATGCCCTGTGTGCAAACCTTTCAGATTCCTAATGATAAACCTCTCTGTTTCTAATATTTTTGTGTTTATAGGCAAGTTTTCCTCTATCTATTTTCATTATTACCATATTTTTCGGGCGGGGGGAGCGCTGAAAATACTTTATCTCCAAAAGGGGCCCGCTGCAAAAAACGGTTTGGGAATCACTGGACTAATGTGAGGTGTTTTTCAACTTGTGAATAAAAGGCTTATCGACAAAAAACATCTTACCAGTAATCAATTAGTTAATCAATTAGTTATGATTGAAAGGTTTGATCTGCAGTCACTGAGTATTTGCAAACAGCTCAAAAACTAATGCTGAAGCAAACATTGACGAAAGGGGGGCACAAAGACACCCAGGAACAGGGCGACAGAATCTCGGTCGTCTTTATCGGCCCGATAAATCGGTCGGGCTCTACTTTACCATTGTTACATTCTTAGCAGTGACACAAGTAAGACAATAGTTTACCCACTAATGAAACAATGAAACACTAATAATGAAACGCATTCTTAACTTTAATGACAAATTGGGAATGGGGCACATTTGCAGTGGGGAGCGATGTCATGCGTAACAGACAGCTGCCCGTCCACTGCCACTTCAGCCTCCCCCACTAAAATTGACTAGTTTTTCTTGCATGCTCTCTGAAATTGTAAAGTGAATGACAAATGTAACTGCTATTCATGTTAGACAGCAAGGTATTCAAAAAGCGTTAAAATAGATCTCAGACTAAGTCCTTGTGATTTGCAAACAAATAATAGAAAAACACAGTCACAATGAGCAGCCTTGAATTCCTCTGCTGGAGAGGCATTTGTAAAATATTACTAACAGCATTTGGAGAATTTTCTGCATGAAAATGGCTGATCTCTAAAATACTTTATCCTTTTTGTATGACAGCTTCTTTCTTTTCAAGAAATAAATATATACAATGATGTTCAGATGAACTACAATCAGGCTCTAGTCTCCTTCAAGGTCTTGTCCTCCCTATTAGTAGCAGAATGAAAATACAATTGTTTTGGTGACAGCACCAAGTGTGTGATGTCAATGCTTGAGATGCAGTATGACACAGAGACAGACACTGAGGATGAATTGTACAATGTCTGCTTTTATTTAGGAAGCATTGTAAGAACAGGTTTGTTTTAAAAGTCTGTCTGATCCAGCCATCTCTTTCTCTTCACATCCATTTGGCTTTGTTATTAACATGCTGCAACAGTATTGTAAGAACAGGTATAATGCCCTTTCCTTTTCAGGGAATGGGTACATTTTGGTCTGTTTACAATATTATAGTTCTTTTTATTCAATCATTATAGCCCATGTTTGGAGCTCAGCCAGAGTGACCATTTAGCAATTCTTGGATTTTTGTAACTGTCACGGTATCGTCTCGGCAAGCGACAACAAACGACAATGACAGCTAACAATGATCCAACAACAAAGGGTGCGCACACCTGAACTTAAATAGCAAGTACAAAACAAGAAACAGGTGCCCGTAATTATAAGAAATGTCAAATCCGGGAAGGCAGGAAAAAACATGCGAAAATAGGAAATAATCACAACGCAGGCATAATACTAGAAACTAAACACACCCCAATAAACACCCAAAGCGTGACAGTAACTTTGCCAAGGTTGGTGCTGTAGACGTGTGGGCACCTTTGATTTGAACACAGATGGACTCCAGTCATTGTATACAAACTCAAGAGAAGCAGCAACTTTTCTGACTATCCAAAGTCAAAAGGTTTTGCTTTGTATTTGACTTGTGTTTTGATGATTTTGTGATGCCAACCATAGAGAAAACAATAGTGCAAGCAATTTATTACAAACAACCATTAAACTGAAATAGGCTGTTCATCAGCTGATCATGCACTTAAGACATGCTCATAAAAACCTGAAACCCCTCTAAAATAGAAATACAATTTTGAAAAAATGATTAATTTCTTGTTAATCACCACAAAAATTGGTTTGGGCGTGAGTGATACCAATATTTCCAGGAGGCTAGAGGGACTGTTCATGGAATACATCCACTATCTGGAAGTGATGTCCATCCATCCATCTATCCATTTTCTCTACCACTTATCCTTATTAGGGTCGCGGGTATGCTGGAGTCTATCCCAGCTGACTTCGGGCAGGGGGCGGGGTACACCCTGGACTGGTCGCCAGTCAATCGCAGGGAAGTGATGTCCAATTTTGTAAATTTTCTTTGCCATCCAACCTCAAACGTTCTCAATTGGATTTAGATCCGGGGAACATGCAGGATGGTTCAAAAGAGTGACATTTTTCCTCTGGAAAAAGTCCTTTGTCAGGCGGGCATTGTGAACCGCAGCGTTGTCCTGTTGAAATACACAGACGTGGTCTACAGTAATGAGGTATGCCCTCTGCAACATCTCCGTATAGCCAGCTGCTGTTTGACACCCCTGCACAACTTGAATCTCCATCGTTCCACTGAAGGAACAGAGAGATTTTGCTCAATTTTAGAATGTGGCTGCAACATAACAGAGTATGAATACATTAAAATTGTCTAATATTTTCTGAATGCATTGTCAGTGCGACATAGCCACATTAGGATCATTTTATTTGAGTTTATAAGATTCTGTTTCATGCCTATTATAAGCTGCTGTTTCAGGTTTAGAAAGTTGTAGCCCTGTTGCAAGTGCATAACATGTTATGACCGTAAGCTAGTGGTGCATTTACAGAGGCGTTTTGCTGTCTTGTTAAATGGAACAGCTGGAGTGGTGGAGCAGCCCATTCAAAATGTAGGTGGCATCTGATGGTGATGGTGTTGCACACATCTGTGCTACAGTTTTCTCACGAAAGGCATAGGTGTCATCATACAACTACATAAATACTTTATTACATTAATAACTGTATCATATTTCCAGCAACACAAGTACTGTATGTGCATGTGCCACAAGCTGCTGAGACATGTCACTAAAAATGGCAAGTCCTACCATAATCTATATGCCTTTTGGAAAATACATTTGGCAATGAAAGCAGTGGTTTTTGACATTGTTTTAGAGCTCTTAAAAGTGTAAAGGCATATTATTTTCTATGATTTTCTATTGCAGATGGTTTAGTTGCACATTATGATTTTATTGCATTTATTTATTCAAATGTTCAAATATTTGAACATTGAATACAAGTAATATTTTGGTTGCATTTTTTTGTGTGTCATTTTGTCGCTGTTTATCATTAAAATTCATTAAGAAGTTCATGTGAGGGATAAATACTGTTCCCAAGATTAAGGACAGTAATACAGGTTAATACATCACATCATAACGTCACAATCCCCAGATACCATGCAAATGTGCCACCCCTTAGAGGCTGTTATTGTGTTGGGTGATTGCTTTAAATGTTTATGTATGCCAGTAAGAAGCATTTTTAGTCAGATTCCATTCAATATGGACTGCACTAGCAGAAATGATTGTTTGATGATAGAGTGTTATCTCTAAGGTGTATGACATGATAATAATAGTTGGCCTTTGAAATGCAAAACAGTTCAATCCCCACAGGCTAGAGGGGATGAGTAAATATTATTTGATGGAATCTTATTTTGTAGGCTAAAAGGTATTCAACTGAAAACTCTTGTATCTGGTGTGCTTTTTTGAATGTTATTGTAGGTTGCTGAAGGTGTGCTTTGTTGCTTTTGAGTGCACTTCGCATGTGCATGCAGTGGAAGCACAACGACTGCTATTACACACACAAGGACACGCATACACTAATTTCCGCTCCCTGTGTTGCCGGTGTCAACTTGAGTTAGGATTCAGTATGTCGCATGGAGTGGCGGCCGGTGGTCTTTGGAGTTCAGGCCTTTCAGGCAAGTAAAAGAATGAATAGAAACCTGTAATAATTGCCAGATCATCTTACCTTAGGTCTATTATTGTAGCGAACACTGTTGACTTTCAGAGGCAAGTCTGCGAAGCCTAAATAGCAAACTGTCCATTAGCATCAATATCTAATCATGTGGTCTTAATTATTATGTGATATTTTTAGATTTAATTGTACTTTATTTTTTCCACATTTTCTACTTATGGTCTTAATAACGTGCCCTGAAATGCATATGTGTATTTGTGCTAGGGCTGCAGCTATCCAATATTTTTGTAATCGAGTATTCTACTGAAATGTTTTTCGATTTTATTTTTTTAGAAAATCCTCCGTGTTTATTTCTTCTTGGGTCTGATGGCATATGATGGTGCTTTTATAGATAATTTTATCCACCCCAGAATGTAGTTATCTACTGGAAAAGGAGAGAAATAATAATTACTTTACTAAGACATTACTAAGCCTAAATGACATACAGTATTATGTTAATGGCTGTGCATTTATAAATCCTAAACTTAAGGCTTAGAAATAAAACAAATATTCTTTACAACAGTGGTCTCAAACTTAATTTACCTGGGGGCCGCTGGAGGTAAGGTGTGGGTGCAGCTGGGCACCCGCGCTGGAGTAGAGCTGGGAATCTCAAGGTACTCTACCATACAGTACGATACATGATTCATGTTTTACAACAATAATAATATCTCAATATGGTCAACCAAAAAAATAATTTCAAAGTTTGCATTTTGCTGCACTGAGCTGGGATAGGCTCCAGCTTACCCTAATGAGGACAAGTGGTGTAGAAAATGGGTGACATTTTTGCAGCATATTTTAAACCAGAATACAAGCAACATGGCTGCACACGGTTAACGTTATGTTAGTAAGGTAAATTAACCATCATCTCACTGATTTGCGCTACATTAATTTTAATATACCTCTCGTATCTTCCATATTATTCCACAGGAGATGATGCAACATAAGATGCGCCGTTTTGGTATGTAAGCGCCGCGTTGCAATGGATACACATCACGGTGTTTAACAAGATGTTTTGTTTTCTTTCTCTTTTGCTGCCTTGTTGCATTTTCCCACCTCTTTAATCTTGCCACACCTTAAAACATCCCGCTCACTGTGTGCGTGACATAAGCGCATTGGTGATGTAAGCAATTCATCAAAGCAAAATAAAATATCCTCGATTATTGTTTGTAATCAAGGTAGCCAAATTACTCGATGCATCTTTACAGCCTTAATGTATGCTAGGCCTCACAGCCTATAAAGTGAACTCACAACAAGCTTGTCAACCAATCGGAAATCGCAGGAGGTCATTACTCAATATAGCAGTCAGACTCACGTTGTCATCTTAGAAAGAAGGCTAAAATCATCACACAACAACTTAACACTCAAAAGGTAGCTAAGAAATTTACCAGTTCAGCACCAATACAAGTTTAAAATAAAATATATATATATACATACAGTATTTTGACTTCTTCCCATAATGCATTTTCTCTGCCATGGCTGCATGGCTACTAGAGGAAGCTCATGAGCTCAGCTGCGGAGGATTACAAAGTTATGACAAAAATGTGTAAATTTGTTTGATTATAGCATGCATAAAATAAAACTATAGTTTGTTGACTGATCAAAAATCAAAGTTTTTTTTTTTTTAAACCTTACTGAAATGCAGAAAAAAATCATAATGAATCCTCTAGATCTAGCTAGATTTTTTTTGTTTTTTTACAATGTCAAAGTGGTAAATGCAGGTACAAAAAATAAGGCAAAACATGAACATGACCTTGGCATGGCTGAACAAAGGACAGGCCGTAACTTTGTTGCAACTTTCCAACCTGGATGTTCTACGTTATCTTTTATAGTGCCTGCATCTTGTGGAAGCTGTAGGATGATTTTTACACAGTTACTGACCACATTCTTGAAAAGTTATAACAGTAAGGCCAGCGGAGTGTAATCCAAAAAAATCTAATTACATAAATCATCAATATACTGTACCTGTAATGGATACTCGTTTAAAACAAGTTCATGTAATGCATAAGATTAAATAATTCTGTCCCGGTCACTGTTGTGTCATCACAAATCTGTGTGCTATTGTGTAGTTTAGGGGTCGCCAACCTGTCAACTGTGATCGACATGTCAAACTTGGGACTTACCCTAATTCCCCAGCTATGCGTTTATATTTAGTCCAGGCATTATTCAAGATGGACTTTTTTTTAAGGCAGACACCTTGCAGGGGAGCTAAGTGTCCTTCTTAGGACCAATGGCGCATTGGTACCATCCGAGCAGCTACTGTTGAAACACACGTATATGACCATGTCTGTCACAATACATCAGATATCATATCAATGTCAATTCCAGCCAGTTGGATGAAATTCTGAGTAGTGTATTAATAAAGCCCTTCAAACGTTCCACTGTATCTGGTTTTCTAACAAGAGCTTCTGTGTGGATGAGGTGCTCTAGCAAATTTGCTTAAACCACACCCATGGGGTAGTTGAATAACTTGCCTTTCCAAATTAAATGTATGTTATTGGTCTTGGTCTTGTGAAATGCATTTATAAATAATTGCGACAAATACAGTCCTAATCAAAATCTGAAAACCAGTTCAAAAAATTGCTAGAATTTACCATTTGCACATTTAGAATTTAATGCGGTTTTAAGTAGAGCTACAATATGCAGAAGCAAGAAGGGGGAGTGTGACAAAAAACACTTTGAAAAAACAACAACAATCTAACTGAAATCGGCTCGAAACCTGAACAAAAAAGTTCTCAGTAGGACTCAGTAATGAGTAGCTCCACCTTTTTTGTTAATCACTTCAAAAATGTGTTTGTGCATGCTTGATGTGAGTGTTTCCAGTGTTTTTTAATTGTTGTTTTCAATAAATTACTTTTTCAAAGTGCTTTTTTTCACACTGGTTTCAAGATTTTGATCAGGTCTGTATCAGTGTGAATTTCTTCAAAGAATAAAAACAAATGGAATATTTAGTAGTTAGAGCACATGAATGAAAATGACTTTCTAAATAAGTTTTTTAGCATTATTAGCATCATGTACGCATGAATGAACACCCCTAGAGTCACCTTTACACTCCTAATATGTTTTTGTTGATACCGCATTGCACAGGATATGGGAACATTGCAGGGACACTACCGAGCTCACTGGTTAGCCTCCAAATTGTTTATTCTAAACTTAAGAAAGTGTTTCAAACAGAGTGGGGAGGAAAGACAAAGAAGCCAAAAACGTACCACTTCCACACAGAATTTTCACTCTACCATGTCGTACATGACGTGGCTGGCTACATGCATTGTGAAGGTCATGTAAGCGTGTGTCTTGTCAATGTTTTGTGTCATTACTGACACCTAGGGACCAGAATACTACATATTACCTTTCTTTCAATATTTTTAACTAATAATGTTGTAGTCAAACATGAAACAATCATTAATCAATTCATTATTTTTTGCTAAACTGCAATAGATTGAGTGACTTTCGAACCGCGATGTAGCAAGGGATGACTGAATGTCTTTTTCCCTAAGTGGAATACCTTTATTAGAGTTTTAGATAATTAAAATAACCTGGTAAACTAAAAGTCACAACTATTACATCAGTATGACGTGGGCCTCCTCTGGGAAGTACCAGAAAACGTCTGTAATTTTCCTTCAATAAAAACTTTTTTGGGGAGGCCCCTGGCCTTATATGTGATCTGTATATAAATAAATACCTGTATATAAATAATGTTTATTAATTCTTTTACTTGTAATGTTTTCTCTTGCCATTGTGTTATATCTGAAGTGTCCAGTTTGTCACTTGTATGTTAAGCAATGTGGATATGAATATTAAACTTGCAGTCAAAGATAAGACAGACACACAGACAACTTGCAAAACTTTGTTGTGTGTTTTCCATCTCACTGTGGCCTTCAAGCCTCTTTTTTTGTTATAATTTACAAAATTGATTTACCTATGATGATTCTTTTGTAATTTTGGCTGTACTTTTATAATGCATTCATGTAGCCTCTGGTGCGTTGTAAGCCACTGTCATACACAACATGTGTTTGTAATGTTAATGCAGCTCTCAGTTTTAAGACAATTACTATAATTCATATGCCAAAAGATGAGAAATGAAGGAGAAGCTACATCCACCTGCTGTTAAAAGATGCTCATTACTTCTGTCAGGTGGTGACTTATTCTTCCAGCATAACCTCAATCTGTCAGCAGTATTGTGGACCGTTAAAGCTTTGCCATAAAATTGCTCCTTTATACACTCCACAAGACACGGGGATTAACAGATGATACCAGAAGGACTTTTCATTTTATTTCAATTCCTTTCTTATCCGAACTTTTAAATGAACAATATAACAATATGCCATTATCTCCAACAAGGACCTCAGATTCTCTCCCTTTCCATTTTGTCACATAAAATAATGGTTAACCGTTTTCTGAATGAATTAGTCACAAAATTAATTTGCCCTTCTCAAGTTGAATACAATTAATTTATAGTGTGAATTATCAACCTGTGGGATTCACAATAGTTTACATAATGGGTGTGCAATTTTGCCCCTGTTTTATTTGCATTCCAAACCATTTGCCTTGAGGTTAGCGTCTTGACTGTGAAACACCTCAGAGGTACATTGGAAAAAGTTGGTGTTTTGTAGAGATTCTGTCTATCAATATCGTTTTTCACCTTACAAATGCACAATTGTTAAACGGCATCCTGCTGTAGAAACAAACACAGCGGAACCTCTAAGAATATCAACCGATTTAATGGGGTTTGCTTCAACCCTGTGTTACATCTCTTCAAATTTTTAAGATAAATATGTTCTCATCACTCTTGAAAAACTATCCAACCATTAAATAGCAATCAAAACTTAACTGTATACAGTTATTTAAAAAAATGCATAAATACAACAGTTATTCTTTATAAAGGAGTTCAGTAAAAAAAAATTAAAAAAAAAGCTTAGCTGAGAAGTTTTTTCCTCTTCTGTTGACTGGCGAGGATGTACAAGGCAAGAGCACTGCCGAAGATACTATAAACTATTTTGGTGCTTTTCTGAATACAGTTCATGAACACAAGATCGCAACTGGTTGCTGATTCCCTCCACCTTAACTTGGATTGGCGAGAGGTACAGATTCCTTGAAATCAAGGAGTTACATGTGCTGAAAGCTGCTAGGAAGCTAAGCTAACCGGCTAATCACTGAAGTTTAAAGGAGTTGCCTAGCAACAATGCCAAACAAAAGAAAAAATAAAAGAAAGCGAACCTCTATTACAATTATAAAGGATGCCCGGCCCTGGATACATGTACTCAAAATCACAAGCGTCAGTCTTGTTGCTTAATGTGGAGGGGGAGGACAACCACAGCCAGGAGTCAAGTACATCAGAAAAACAAGAGGAAGAGTAAAATTCCTGGGTGACCTGTATGCAAGACTTTAAGAAGTTAAGACAGATGGAGATGGAGAACGCATGCAGGAGATACTGGAGTTTGCTGCAGCACAACCAGACCTTGAGCGTTTGCAGTCATAGATTCAATATGTACAATCGCAGAATGACAGTCTCATCGAAAATATCCTAGGGGTCCATGGTGATGTCATAAACCTTATGAAGGAAAATACAGCACTGAGCAAGAAACCAAAGCTCTAAAAGAAGAAACCGAAAAGTTGCGAAAGCTGCTCTTAAAGAGGTTAAAAACCCAATGGCAGATATTAAAGCATTACGCAGTGATATCAAGGGTTTGTAGGATAATATAAAGCCACTATTGAAAGAAAATGCTGCCTTGCACACTGCTCTCAAGGAAGCTAAAAACCATATGGAAGAAAATAGAGCATTATGCAAGGATGTTAGAGTTCTGCAGCATGATATCAAGAAATTATTGGAAGATAATGCTGCCTTGCGTGCTGCTATCAAGGAGGTTAAAACCCCCAAGGAAGTAAATCGTGCATTATGCAACGACATCAATGCTCTACAGGATGATATCAGGACCCTATTGAAGGATAATGCCGCCTGGCGCACCACTCTGGAGGAAGAGAAAGAAGCAAAGATAACATCCAACAGCAACAGCAAATGAAAACTATAATGGATGAGATGGATCAGCATTCAAGAATGAATGATGTGATCCTCACAGGGCTCAGAGTTACACCCGGGTCAAAAGATAGGGAAGCTCATAAAAGAGGAGAACCAGAAGGAATGAATGTTCCTTTAGCAAAGCAACAGATTGTCAGCTTCCTACAATCAAAGGAGGTAGATATCGATATCAACATTATTGATACTTGCATCCCACTGTATGGCAGAAACAACACCACACCTGTCGTCATCAAGTTCACCAGCAGAGAATTCAAAACTGCACTGCTGAAAGAGAGAAAGAACTTGAAAGGCACAAACGTCTACTTAAATGAGCATCTGACAAAACGCAATGCTGAAATTGCCAAGAAAGCATGAGACTTGAGGAAGCAGAGAAAGATACAAAGTACTTGGAACACCAACAGAAAAATATACATCAAGCTACATGAAGGTCCAGGAGAAGCAGGAGTGCAGGTTGTCAAAGATATCAACAATCTGGATACATACTAAACACAATATAATCATGACAACAAGGATAAAAGAGGATATATCGCACAAAAACAGTAAGAGGGATTACATTCAATAATACGAACACTGATATTTACATTGAAAGAGCACGCTCAACGAAGTATTAAAATCAGGAACTCATGTACTTACATTTAATGACACTCACAGTACAACACCAAGACAGCAAGATGTTGTTCCGGAAACCAACAAGGGAAAAAGGAAGGAAAGATGAGGGTGAAAAAAATTTTTTTTAAAGAAAATATGATACATGCATGTATGTGTATGTATGTAATATATATATATATAGATATGTGTTTATGCATGTATTTACACAGTATGTATGAGTATGTATTAGCAAATATTGTGAGAAGGGGTAGGATTAAATAAGCTCTGCTTCTTCCTACTCTTTTTCGGACATGTAGAACTGAGGAATGTAACATGAATAATTGTTTGTACAATGTATGCATGTTCGAAACAAATTAAACCAAACCAAACCAAACCAAAAGTTTTGTGTGGGTGGCCAGCCAAAATGCTTAAAAACATACATTTATTTTGTTAAACGTGTTGGATGAGCAACGCTATTCTCATTTGTAATTCTTCACTTTCCAACTCTTAAGCACAAAAACAAGGCTTTTCTCAAACTGAAGTTGACGCACACATAAAACGACCAGGCGTACGTGCTAGGGATTTTTCATTTTCTTTCCTCTGGAGGTCAAAATGTCAGACCAGCTGCAGAAGCAACCACCGACTGCTTGTAGAGATTGAATCATTTGTTCAAGGGCACTTAAGCTTGCCGTCAAGAGTATGAACTCTTGGTCTGCTTTAAGATTAGTCTGTCCATGCTTCATCTGATTGTAGGAAAAAAACATTTATCCCAGCGGATGTATTAGTGCCATCACTGTGTTTTATTCCATGCGTTTTTACCATGTGCACAGATTGGTGGTCTAGACAAACATTCATGCTATTTGTCTTCTTGTGTCTCAGAGGCTCCAGGGCGAGGGGAAGATGAGCAGCCGGACACGTCCTTCTCTGACTCGTCTCTCTTTGCTCACTGGGGTCAGGAGCTCAGTGCTGACAATCGACGGATGGCGCTGAAGATGTTCCAGTACTACGGCTACAACAGCTACCTCAGTGACCGTCTCCCTTTAGACCGACCAATACCAGATCTCAGGCCTACTGAGTAAGAAGCAGTTTGAATAAATTGTTCAGTACACACCTAACGTTATTCTTGCAAATTATTCAATCATTACCGAATCCGACTACTAAGGTGACATCCTTACTTTCTTCCAAGCACAAAACCAGGAAATGAACATAAACTTTTTGCGGAAAGGAAAAAATACGCAAACGTACGTGTACGCAAACCAAAGTTGCACTGTATGTGAATGTTTTACCATTTTAAAGTATTACAATAATTACAGTGTTTACATTCAT
Source organism: Oostethus manadensis (assembly GCA_024372805.1). Lineage (NCBI taxonomy): Eukaryota > Metazoa > Chordata > Actinopteri > Syngnathiformes > Syngnathidae > Oostethus > Oostethus manadensis. The sequence goes on from QODF01000061.1 coordinate 2,171,307, forward strand.
TTATTTGTGGCTGCAAATAGACTTGACACTACGTGTTCACCCTTACTCATAAACGCATTATAATGGGACTATCTGTCTTATATTTTACTTCCTTCTCAATCGCCCCCACAGCGCCACAGCTGAGCATTCGGACGCTGAGCATCTACTGACTTTCATGAGGAAGTGTAGAGTGGGTGGTTCCACTGCCCGATCCTCAGCGACTTTGTCTTTGTTAAAAACTGAGGAGGGTAGAAACGGAAACGGAGAGTAGAATTACGTGTGAATAAATTAACACATTTATGAGGTAGGAAAAAAATGTGCTTCCCCTCCTTGAATGACCAGCACCCGCCACTGTGAGGACATACTGTATGTGAACCGAAGCTCCTTTTTTATGACGACAAAAGAAAGGGTGCAGAAGAACCTCACAAACATAATTTGTAAATATTATAAATAATAAAAACCTTGATATAGTGACAGACCAAAATGGCCAAAAAGACACGAAAAGAGAACAACATATATAAATAAATTTCAAATATATACATATATATGTATATACTAATAATAACAAACATAATAAATGAAAAAGAACAAAAAAAACTGAATCTCGTGAATAATGACAATCCAGATGACACCTGCAACAAATATACACAACGGCAGCAGTTCACATTACTCTGGGATGACAGACTGACTGCATCAAAGTGAAACATAGAGAATGAGGAGATGTTAGTGGTGAACACGGCCGAGCATCCCAAGCAACACTCCCTCCAAAAGCGAGGGACCAACAAGGAAGACGTCGGGCCCGGCCCACCATCCGACACCCCTGAGAGTGGGCGGCTCGACCCCATCTCCCCAAGAGGCAACAGCGAGTCCGCTCCAAAGGGTTGCAAGGGAGACCCATTGGGACGCCCCGTAGCAGTCGAGCAAGGGCCACGGGGGGCCACAAACGCCACCCGACGTAACACCCACCAGCCAGAGGCCAGCCAGCTACGGGCAAGCAAGGCACGGAGGGCAAGCAAGCGGGGGTATCCCAGCTGACTTGGAGTGACACACACCTTCCTCAAGGAAGCAAGAACACGAAATGCTGGATGTCATGCATTATTTCCCTTTGCTTTTTTATGTTGACTTGACTTGCAAGTTTCAGTGTGTCACACTACTATACAGTAATGTTTCACTCCTTATATAGCTGATTGTCAAAACTGATTAAAATCGTCCAACATGGCCGATGCAGATATATGCCTTTCACAAAAACCTGTGCTTCACACTATTACAGCATGCAGACTGTGGCGAGCGTCTGCCGCTCATTTCCCTCTTGCACAGGCATACCAAACCCAAACCAACCATGTCTGCCGTGTGGAACTTACTTGCTATTTGTGAGAGTGATATAAATTTTGCATCCGGCAAAACACGCCACAAAAAAAATCTCGCCGGGGTAGCACGTTAAAAAGCTTTAATTTAATATCCCATTTGAAGAACAAGCTTGAGTGAGTATTTGAGGCTTGTGTGACGCTAACGATAAGCAAATAAAACAAAAATTAATTGAATTCATTGCGCAAACTGGGTGCCCTCTCCCCTTTTTTTAAATAAGTGTCTATTTTTGGGGGCCCCCGACAGTCCTTAACCTTGACGTTGTCCAACTTTTCACCCTTATGTAGCAATCATCAAGCAATCATCATAAATAAATTGAGAAATTTACATTCAAATCCGATTTCACTCATGTATAATCGGTATTGGCAGCATAAAATCCTGATCGGAGCAGCTCTAAAATAATGTTTTTGATTGAAATACTGACACCGCTTGAATTCACTGGTTCAGTTAGAACATTTTTTGTAAGTCAGCGACAAAAAGAACCTCAACCTGCCATCTTTATTAGGAATTATGGACACTGCTGAGCTTGACTTTCATGGAAACATCACCAAGGATACAGGAGGCCAAGAGGGGCTGTCCTGACGCTAAAATTTACACAGTTTAAAGCTCCTGGGGATGTTTTCTACACTTCACATCACTACACTCGCTCCAGATCAGCCACTGCCACCAACACAAGCTCTGTTAGTTCATATAATATAGATTCAGGGGATACATTAATCACATATTTGTCCTTCACATTGTCCTAACATATCTTTATAGATGTACCCGGGCAATGACATTACATAAACACAACAGTCAGTTTGCTTGGATGAACAATGTGATGTGATCGTGTCTAATGCAATAGCAAGTGATGAAAATAGCTTCTTTGCTGGAAGGGGGACGTGACCACCTTAATCCCTTACATCAACCTGTTTTCATCACAACTTTTAAAGGTCTTAAATGTTGCAATGTAATTACTGTACTGGAATAGCTGGAAAGTATCTGGTCCCTCACCTGCATTTTATTTGTCCTCTGCAGGTGTAGCAACCTCACTTATCCTTTAAACCTCCCACAAGTGAGCATCGTGTTCATTTTTGTGAACGAAGCTTTGTCTGTCATCCTGAGGTCCATTCACTCTGCCATTAGCAAGACACCTTCCCACCTTCTCAAAGAGGTCATCCTGGTGGACGACAACAGCAATAACGGTAACGAGCAAGCCTTTTACCACCTCACAGTTAATTTTTCCTACCCTAGAACATTTTCCGCTCATTCCTAAGCAACTGTGAAAACACAAATATTGCTCTCCCTTTCTAGCGTTTGATAATAAATAAAATAAATAAATTGCCAAACCGGGATATAAAATGAAATTAACGTGGCAGCCTTATCTGTTTAAATGATACACAGTTGGTTGTTGTCGTGTGATATGTAATAAGCTGCTGACAGTAGCAGCACTTTACTTTCTTGGGCTCATCTTTAACCTCTTCCAAATACTGCCAAATTTTGAATGACTTTTTTGAGTAGCCATTATGAGCCATAATATATACAAAAGCGTAATCCGTTCCAACCCAGTCATCTAAAGTGTCAATATTGTACCCAACCAAAAGTAGTATGTTCATTAATGACTACATAATAATTTACAGGGACATACCTTCTGAAAAACAATGAGAAAGTAATCAAATCAATGAAAAAAAAAATAAATGTTGTAACAAATAATGACACTTCACCTTTGAGAGGGGAGCTTGATGCCAGAAGAGGAGGAGGCAAACAGAGTTTGCCAGATGGCAGATATCCTCAAGTAAGTTTACATATTGTAATGTAATTTAAATGAATACAGTACAATACATACTAAACTTAAATTTACTATGTTTTTTTTTTTAGTTTTTTTTTTTAACAATGGGTAGAAGCTATTCAGTATGCTGCTCGTGAGCAAAAGTGACTGAGCATCATTTTTTTACAGTTTTTCTCAGTCGCTTTGGTGCAATTCTCAGATCAGAATGTAAATTCTCATAACTATTAGTTCAACCTCCACAACATTTAGTTATTTGTGCACTTGAGAGTAGCAATTTTTCCTTCTTCTGAACAAATTGCAAATGATTTTGGACGGATGGACGGATGTATCAGGTGCTTTCATACGATACAATGCAGTTTTATAACATTATCATTTGCTAATGTCTTGTCAGTCAAAATGAACAATACTTATGGATGCTGAATAGTCAGTTACAATAAAACTAATTGCCTTCATTTCATTGCTTAAGTCATTACATACAAAATTGTTGAACTCGTCAAATTCTGTCAAGCAAATTTTATACATTTCTTTATCATTTTTTTACTGAAATGTCTCCTGAATTGAACAATTGATCTCAGGTGAACTTCAGCTTTCACTCACGAGGAAGTGAGTGAAGTATTTGTTGTAACCAATGACAAGCCACTTGTTCACAATCACTCAGGGAGGAATCCCAAGAACCCCCATTTTCAAGAATATACTGAAAGAACCGAGCAGGACACAGTGCGTACCTTTAAAATTAATTTATTTAAAATTAGGGCTACACTTGTGGACCATGTGATCAATCACGGCCTCAGAATGGCTGAGGCTAATCGGAAGGTCCAACCAAATGTTGGAAGAACCACAGTGACAATCATTCAAACATTTCATAGGGAGAAATTGGTATATATAGTACAATATTGGGCAGTAATCCAATATCTCATACTGTCATACAGTATCTCATGTTTACTGTACATTACTGAAATTTTACTCTGCACGACATATTGTAGGATTGATAGACAGCCTCGCAGAGGTGGAGGAGGGCCCCTTTTTACCCCACAGCAGGAAGAAGCTATTTGTGCAATGGTGGCTGCAAACAACGCTATGAGGTTGAGAGAAATTAAAATGCTGTCAAAATGTATTTGGCAATATTGAATCTGTGTCAGTTGCAACAATTGACAGAGTGCTCAGGTGAAATGAAATGCGCATGAAACAACTGTACCAAGTGCCGTTTGAACGGAACAGTGAGAGAGTGAAAGAGATGCATGACCAGTATGTACAGGTAAAACATGTCTTTTGTGTGTACTCTAATGTTCAGCACTGTAAACAGTTTTACTTTGTATAGTTTCATGCTATTCTGACTTTGTGGCAGATTCATGCAGAGAATGGATTTGCCACTCAAGGAGATACTTTCCTCGCTGCATTGCAAGAGAAAATATCTGTTGTGACGTTGATGAGAATACGTGGCCAAACAGACAGGAACATTGGATGTGAAAATATGAAAAGTGTACCCATGTTCCGTTACAGTACAGTATGCACTGTTACTGTATATTGTTCGCAATTGTGCACAGCTCTACCAAAAGGGTGTTTTTTGTGTTTTTTTCTGACTGACTGACTGTAGGTTACTGTATTTTTCTTTTGCACAATACTGTAGTATTAAGAATAGCATATACAGTAAAAATGTGAAGCAAACGTATTCGATATCTTGTACTCACTTACTTCCCTAACTACAGCAATATGCAACTTTACTGTAGTTTTCAAATGGCTGTACAAGGTAAACATTCAACTTTATTATCCCCGAGGGGCAATTTGTTTTACAGCCAGCAGTGTAACATGGACAAAAAAACAAAAAAAACAGTACAAGTAGCCTTTCAGTTAGTGTCAGTGAATTCTGACCTTTTTTTTGCATTGGAAAACACTGAGAGAAAAAACTCTCTTAATGAAAACATGACAAAGCCAATTGACTATCTTGTTCATAAACTATGGTGTCAAGACTTCTCATTTTGACGAAGCTGGAAGTTTCATTGACATGAATACCCGATTTTGATCAATGGACTATCCATTTTGAGTAAGTGATGTGCTTTCGCAAGTTATCCACTAGGTGTAGCAGTTTGTACTAATAGTTTGGCTGTGCAAATGTAAATAGTGATGTGAGAAATGCACCAAAGCGACTGAGAAAATCTGTAATACAAATTAGGCTGAATGTGTATCAAAATAAGCTTTTTATAACAAAAACAAATGCATTAGATGTAGAAATGTATGCTCAGAATCAGCCTTATAGACACAGGGGGTGATAGACAGACAGACAGACAGACAGACAGACAGACAGACAGACAGACAGACAGACAGACAGACAGACAGACAGACAGACAGACAGACAGACAGACAGACAGACAGACAGACAGACAGACAGACAGACAGACAGACAGACAGACAGACAGACAGATAGATAGATAGATAGATAGATAGATAGATAGATAGATAGATAGATAGATAGATAGATAGATAGATAGAAGAAATTCATTCTTAATTCAGTCTTGAAGGCAGATGCTAAAACATTAAATCAACGCTTTCTAGTTCTCGCCTTCTAAGGACATATTTTCTTAGGCTTTTTTTTTTAACCCAGCATGCAGAAAGTCAAGCCATCAATAGCCCACACCATGAACACAGCAGCGCAAAACTACACAATACTGTACACCCATCGTTACAATATGATTTGACGGTGAGACTGATAGTCAAACCGAATTCTCGAATCATTGACTGCTTTAAGACACCCCTACTAAAACACTGTAGGCTGTTGAAATTCCAGCAGTATGGCATGATTTTAGGCAACGCACGTACAAAACTACACTACTGTGGAACCACTGAAATTTATTTAAAATTGATTAAAATAGTATACAAGACGACCCTTAAGATGGAAAAACAACAATGTAAAGGTAAAGATAATTCAAAGGTGGCAGATGATCACTATAATAGCTTTTGTCTGGCAATCAGCAGCCCCTTTTGATTCCTTACCCGAAATATAGAAAACCCTACATTCTGTTGTGCACGTGTACCTAATATTGTGTGCAGTTCAATAGAAAAAACAGCTCCTTATAAAGTTAATAATACAATACAAAAGTCATTTATTTATAGGGAAACCCGTTTTAAAAGTATCTGCATGTAATATGTGTGAGACAGCTTTTAGATATTATCAAGATGGTGACTAGTGGCCCTGAGAGGAGGTTGTTTACCAAAGTCAATAATGCAAAATGAGCAGGCTGGCCTGCAGGAGAAGAATGTCGATCAGTGTGATGCTATGTTAAGATGCTACGATGACAATGATCACACTCTCACAATCGATGGCCAGAGTTGACTATGTACAGGTATTTCTTAGTTGCTTTAAAATAAGCAAATGTAGCGAGGTCTTCACTTCCCCGTGAGCATTATCTCATTACATCCCACAAACATGCATTTTGCATCTTTTAATTGGCAGCCAGGGAGCTGACTCCTTCGGCTCCCTCCAGAAAGCCAAGTCACAATTTGACATTTTGCTGATGGCATTTCACCTTGTTTACTGCTCATGTAGTCGTTGTAGATCATATCTCCCCAAAATGTCATTAGCCTATTGACTCGGGATGGAGCTGTCATTGTCAAAAGGAGGTCATCATCCACAGCTCACCTATCATTCATCCGCTGCTTGACGTTAGTCACCACCAGTGGCACAGCTCACTTCCCAGGCACATTTGCATGCAGGAGAACATGTATCCACCACAGGGAAGGGAAGGGAAAATAAACCTAGCTCATTTCTCCTTACCTAAATAACCTCCCAAGCTGTGGCCTGAAAAGTGTTATCTGTTTGAAACTTGTAGCCCATCAGATGCTGTATATGATTCCATAAGCCACCAACTCTGTTCATTCCAACGTGTCGATTTAAGTATGAAACATTCAGCAGTGTGAAGTGTTATCTACTGTATTTGCTGTGCTCTGCTCGTGTTCGCTGATGACGACAACACACTCATGTCCGTTCATCTCCGTTTTTGTTGGGGTTTAAAACCTGGTGCTTCTACGCGTACACCACGTGCATCAAAGCCTACTTTTGTAGACCTTGCTTAGCACACTAGGAATACAGTAGAGCATTAACTAAGGTGTTTTCAGAGTTAGAAGCACAGAATAAGGTATGAGAAGTAGGAGATTCAGATTGGTTGCAACCACTGATTGATTAGTGTAATTAAAGAGCGTCTCTTCATGTTTTTGTCAACAAAGTGTCAATCTTTGGGAACAGAGTTTGTATCGTAAATGAGCGCTGCTACCAAACATAATTTTCATAATCACATTTGTATATTGTTTAAATAACTGATCTTCTCAAATCAACTGTGAATTCAAATAAGATTTATTATCTTTATAGGGCATAAAAGGATAAAAACCGGTTTGTTGAGTAATTCATTTTGCATTTTCTGTCGATTGTACGGGTTGATTGATTAAACTCGGGTGTTACTGTATGTATGTCTTAATTATTGATGTTGTGTAAACAGGTGCTGCTCAATAAATTAGAATATCATGAAAAAGTTGATGTAATTGTGTAATTCTGTATTCAAATAGCCAAACTCATATATTACATAAATGCATTGCATACAGACTGATATACTTCATGTGTTTATTTATTTCAATGATTAAAATTGACAGCTAAAGGAAACCACAAATTCAGTATCTCCGACAATTAAAATATTGTGAAAATGTTTGATGTTGAAGACACCTAGTGTCCCATTCTAATCAGCTAATTCACTAAAAAACCCTAAAAAAGTATTTATATGTTTTCTTGGTCTATTCCTGTAGGCTACACAATAATTGTGACGATTGCTTGCTACTTGACAGTTGCCTAAAAGACGATCATTGCACAAGGAAGGCAAACATGGGAGCTAGCTGTTCACAGAGCTCTGTGTCGAAACATATTAACAGAAAGTGAACAAGAAATAGGGATAACTGCACCTTGGAGAGAATTTTGAAACAATAATTATTAAAAATGTGGGGGAGATTCATAAAGAGTGGAGTCACCATGCAAGTAGTCTTTGTCAAGCCACTCTTGAACAAAAGACAGCATCAGAACTTGGGCTTAGGATAAAAATCACTGGATTGTTGCTGAGTCATTTCTCTTAGTCATGTCTCTGATGACAGTCAATTTGCATTTCCTTTGGAAATCAAGATCCTATAGTTTGTGGAAGAGAGGAGAGGAACAGAATCCACATTGTTTTAGACCCTGAGTAAAGATTCCACTGTCAGTGATGGTTTGGTGTGTCGTTTCATCTGCTGATGTTGGTCCACTGTGTTTTCTGAGGTCCAGTGTTAGTGCAGCGGTCAACCAGGAAGTTATGGAGCACATCGTGCTTCCTGCCGCTGAGCAACTTTTTGGAGATGCAGATTTCATCTTCCAACAGGATTTGGTACCACACATTGACTAAACTACCAGTAACTTGTTTAAGGACCATGGTATCCCTGTCCTTAATTGGCCTGCAAACTTGCCTGACCTCAGCCCTATTGAGAATCTATGGGGCCACTAGCTAATGGCCACTATCAGAGCAACCTGGCCTCTCATAACACCTCAGAAGTGCCACAGACTGATTGACTCCATGCCATGCCGTGTTGCTGCAGTAATTCAGGCAAAAGGAGCCCCAACCAGAGCAAATGAAAAATGCAATTGATGAGGTGGATCAGAATGCACAAATTAACAATGTCATTCTCACGGAGTTCCAATTTATACCCAGGGCAAAAGATAGGGCAGTCCAAAACAGAGGAGAACCAGATTAAATCGATGCAACAAAAGCGACAAAACAACAAATTGGCGAATTTCCTACAGTCAAAGGAAGTGGATGTAGATATAGACACAATTGATACTGTCAGAAACAACATCAACAGCATTCCCTATTTTGGGAAATAAGGAAAGACACAAAGCATTTGGAACACCAACAGAAAAATCTACATCGAGCTCAATGGAAGAGCAGAAAAGTCAAGAATGCTCTCCTGCTTTTGTTGTGCAAACACACCCATTACTCGTGAGGCCCGGCACATTTGCATTTGTTTGCTTAAACCAAGGTAGGCCGAAACTTTGTGTGATACATGGAAACCTTCAGAAATGCGTGTTGTATCTATACAAAAGACCCACATTCACAATATATGGATACACAAGTCTGTTTTATTTTAGTGTTTCAAACTTTACAGCGTTTCCAGACCCAGTGTCCATCGTCCCTGCATTTGGCACAGGTGAATTTATGGCATGTTGCACGTAAACCTGCTGCGATTCCTGTTGCAGCTCTCTTGCACCTGGCATTGCGTTGTCTATACAGTCCCTGGCACAGCCGCTGCAGCATCTTCAGCAGCCTGCCTCTGTGCCAATATTTGCTTGTGCTGCATGAATCGGCAACGAAGTTCCTTAGCTAGATGACTCAGAAACAAGCTTTTGCCTGTCCACCCTGTACATCCCTTGTACAAAATGTAAGCGTTCACCGCTGCCAGGTCCAGCATATTGTAAAAAAAACGCTACTGGCCACCCGCGTCTTGCTGCTCTTACGGTATACATCCGCGCCCTTTGGTCCAACACGTCTACACAACGCTGTAAAAGCAGAGAAAGAGAGAGAGTCATGTATGTGCTATTTTTACAGGCCTGTAGAGTACACATCAGAAAACATTGCAGCACTGGTGTAAAATTATACACACATCCACATACCTTCATGTGGTTATAGTCTGTTATCGTGTTGGGTTTCCTCTTTCTGTCTTCACCGATCGTCACATGTTGGTGCTTGGAACTACGAACACACACAGTCTTGTTTTTTTTGCTGCATAAATTGTCAAGGAGACACTGCCACTTCTAAGCACTGAAGTGGAGAATACCTCTCGCGGTGCAGTGTCTTTTTTCAAACGTTGAGGAAGTTCACGGCGGACTTTATTCAGTGTGCCCAGTAGTGTTGTTTTGCGCTGCAGAAGTCTGCACGAGAGTGACAGAGAAGTAAAGAAATTGTCCGTCGTGACATTTCTCCCATCGGCCAAAATGGCTCCATCAAATTCATGACTACGTTCTCTGCCAGCCTCTCTCCCTTCTGACGACTGGGGTCCTTTCACAAGTAAGGAGATGCTTTGCAGACATATTTGGTTTCCAAATCAGTGGCCATCCAGAACTTGATCCAAAATTTGTCTGGCTTGGTTGCGATATATTGTGTGAATGAGCAACGAACCTTGGTAGGGAACAGCTGTTCATCTATAGTCATGTGTTCTCCTGGAGTGAAACTCTCAGCACAGTTCTTGGTGAAGCGTGTCCAGATGTCGGAGATCGCAGCAAATTTGTCTGTTTTCACCCGTTCTGCCCGCGTGTCATTGTCATCAAATTGAAGGTGTTGCATAATTGAAATTAATCTATCTCAGGTCTTTGTCTCTTTACTGGCACCAGAAAGCTTTCCGACCAGCAATCCACAATGGCACCAATGGGACACATGATTGCTCTTACGGACAAAATTGTAATGAATGTCATCAGTTCATGAGTTGCCAAATTCCTGTCTGGCTCTGTTCTGCGGGCCTGATGGACCGTGCACTCCCTGATGGTCTTCAGCATTCCCACGTCTAACAGGCAAAGGAAGCTTTGGAGCACGCTTGTAATTCTACGCTGTCGGGAAGATAAACAAATAGAGAATGGTAAATTTACACGAACCTCACTCTAAATGGCTTTATATAAATATTATTTGTACTATGCCAATAACAATCCTTAGCAGACTCTGTGAGTCCAGCTTGTGCAATGAAGCACGAGGGATTTGCTACTGCACTGGGCATTCCAATGTCCTCGTCTACCCATACAGTGCCATCTTTTGCCGTCTGGCTCAGACAGGGATTCGCAGAACCATGGTGCTTCGTCCGTAGAGGCGTGTTGTGTTCTTGTTCCGTCTCCTTTTTGGATTCTTCTGAGGAGGTACCAGTGGCCTGCTGGACAAACGAAATCTCTCCTCAATCAGAGTCTGTCCATCTATCCATCCATCTTCCTCCGCTTATCCGAGGTCGGGGCGCGGGGGAAGCAACCCAAGCAGGGAAGCCCAGAGGTCCCTCTCCCCGGCCACTTCTTCCAGCTCTTCCCAGTGGATGCCAAGGCGTTCCCAGGCCAGCTGAGAGACATAGTCTCTCCAACGTGTCCTTGGTCTTCCCCGATGCCTCCTACTGGTTGGACGTGCCCTGAACACCTCCCCAGGATGGCGTTCGGGAGGCATCCTAACCAGATGCCCGAGCCACCTCATCTGGCTCCTCTCAATGCGGAAGAGCAGCGGTTCTACTCCGAGTCTCTCCTGGATGACAGTGCTTCTCACCCTATCGCTAAGGGAGAGCCCAGCCACCCTGCGGAGAAAACTCATTTCGGCCGCTTGTACCCGCTACCCAAACTACCCAAAGCTCATGACCATAGCTGAGGGTAGGAACGTAGATCGACCGGTAAATCGAGAGCTTTGCCTTTTGGCTCAGCTTTCTTTTCACCACGACAGACCAGTGCAGAGTCCGCATCACTGCAGACGCTGCACCATTCCACCTGTCCATCTCGCGTTCCATCCTTCCATCACCTGTGAAAAAGACCCCGACGTACTTAAACTCCTCCACTTGAGGCAGGACCTCATCCCCGATCCGTAGATGGCACTCCACCCTTTCCCGGGCGAGAACCATGTACTCGGACTTGGAGGTGCTGATTCTCATCCCAGTCGCTTCACACTCAGCGAACCGGTCTGGTGAGAGTTGAAGGTCACTGCTCGATGAAGCCAACAGGACCACATCATCTGCAAAAAGCAAAGACCGAATCCTGCGGCCACCAAACTGAAACCCCTCAAAGCCCTGGCTGGGTCTAGAAATTCTGTCCATGAAAGTAGTGAACAGAATCGGTGACAAAGGGCAGCCCTGGCGGAGTCCAACCCTCACTGGAAACGGGCCCGACTTATTGCCGGCAATGCGAACCAAACTCTGACACCGGTCATACAGGGAACAAACCGCCTGGATTAGGTGGTCCGATACCCTATATTCCCGGAGCAATCCCCACAGTATTCCCAGAGGAACACGGTCGAATGCCTTCTCCAAGTCCACAAAACACATGTAGACTGGTTGGGCAAACTCCCATGCACCCTCAAAGACCCTGCCGAGAGTATATAGTTGGTCCACAGTTCCACGACCAGGACAAAAACCCTCCCCCCTGAGTCACCACCTTATCGTGGTGGAGGAGTTTGCGTGTCCCAATGATCCTAGGAGCTAAGTTGTCATGGGCTGTCATGCCCCTGGTAGGGTCAAACAGGTCCTAGGGGAGGGACCAGAGAAAGAGTGGCTCAATAGACCCCAATGATGCACAATAACAATGGACTTCGTTTTCCCTCGCCCGGAAGCAGGTCACCGGGGCCCCCCTCTGGAGCCAGGCCCGGAGGCGGGGCACGATGGCGAGCGTCTGGTGGCCGGCCCTGCACCCATGGGGCCCGGTCGACCCCCGGAAAGGTAACGTGAGTCCCCCCTCCCATGAGCTCACCACTCGTGGGAGGGGCCAAAGGGGTCGGGTGCAAAGAGAGCTGGATGGCAGCTGGAGGCAGAGGCCTTGGCGGTCCGATTTTCGGCTACAGAAACCATCAGAATCTGCTTCGTCCATTTCCTGAAGCCAGCCCAAAGCCTGTAGCGCTGAGAGGTTCTTCCTGCGTGGCAGTGATTTGGAGGCCATCCTGATGTGTTTTCTCAAAAATTCGAAGAAGAAATGATCCTCCCCCTGGGTCGGTATGCTTTTATTCACCGCACTGTGCTTTAGTCGTGTAATGCCACTCCCTTACATACATGGTCACAATGGACACACCTTTTGGCCACCATTACAGCGTTTATATCTTGTGAAGTATGTTGTGAAGTGCCATGGCATTGATGGCAGTATCTGCCATACTGCCATGGCAATTGCCCTCCCATTGAAATGGTTGTGCTACTTGGCTGGCTTTTCAGCTGTCCATGTCATTGAAACACCAACAAAAGCCCCATGATTACAGTATCTGTCTGCCATCATTTGCCATGTCAATGGAACACTGCCAAAAGTGTCAATTGCCCTCTGACTGCATGAATTGGCAACAGAGTTGCTTGGTTAGAAGCACAATCAGAGGTCTTGTTCAACAGGTTTTCATCTGCCCCTGACTTTCCACCCATACTGCCCTCACGCATGCAGTCCCCAATACCTGCTACAGGCACCAATACCTACCCTCCTCCATGAGAGATTCAGGAGCTGACCCCACACATATAGACTAACAAACACAGACATCCAATACACCATGGTAGTTTCTATGCGCAATATTTCTCATATGCAATATTAGTTCTTGTCAATCCCTGTCACTACAATGCATGCTTGTCTATAAAGATGTATCCACAGTGTTGTACATACATTTATATATCCACTCTGTACACAGAGGTATGGCCTGCCTTAAATCTGAGCTACTCGGAGTAAACAAATGCAAATGTGCCAGGCGTTACAGGTAATGTGTCGTTTGCACGACAAAAGCAGGAGGAGAATCAAGCTGAAGAACTGTGAAAATCTCAGCAGGGGTGAATAACAGCTCAGGACTTTCACCAGAAAATAAAAATCCCAGTAACTCTATTGTTAGATAAGCTTTGCTCCTTCCTACTCTTTTTTGGACATGTGTAATTGTGAATTGTAACATGAAGCATTTCAGTGTAAACTGCACACATGTTTGAAATAAATTAAATCATGAACATAACCAAAGTAGAATCCACGATGCCACAACTCCTGAGTGCAAACTATATATTTGTGATGGGCCACAAGAAAGGGGAACTGTCCAAAGTGTTTGCTTGGTAGAATCATTTTTCTGCACCCACAGAAAACATGAAGTTACTGTGCTGCTGTGTTATGGATATATAGAAAGACCGCTGAGTCAGTTCAACCCATGTTTTTTTGTTATTTGTCACTGATCTGAAAGGTGTGACTGGATTTACCACATGAATACAAGTGCCTGTTCCTCAGCTCAATCCCACAGCTCAGTGCTTTCCATCGCAGTGTCAGTAGTTTATCATCATAGTGAAAGATTGACGACTGTTGGCCAGCAGCTACTCGTGCTTTAATGAACTGTGCTTTATTATGATTTGTTGTGAGACATAGCCATCCTTCATATTTTCCCTACACACACATAAAGATTGTCTTCATTACTGACAGATGGGAAATTATTATAGTTACAAAAATCTGTTGGCGACAGTGGTGCAAATGAATAACTACAGTAACTTTCTTGCAAGCAGAATATAATAAACATGAAAGGCTATTATTTACTGTTTCTTCAAACAATGTTCGCCCTGCGTGAAGGCGAGGTGAATACTTGAAGGGTATTGTGGTACTGATGACCATTTGTTGGTTAATTATAGCAAGATGATGCAAAAACAATTATAATCTATTTCCATGAAACATGATCTGGCTAATGGTATCACAGGGAACTTTAGTCTATCCTTTATTTCTCCTAAATTGACCCTTGATGGCAGGGGTGTCTTAAGTTTTTCCATCGAGGACTGCATTCAGAAAAATCAAAGGATGCAGGCGGCCACTTTGTTAATTTTATATATATTCTTAATTTTGTGAAAGAGCTAAAAAAAGTTATAATAATATAAATAAATTGTGGTGGTAGTGTGGGGACGCCTTCTTTGATGAGATCTTGCCAAACAGGTGGATTGGACGGAGGGGTTTTGTTGAATACCTTCCACGTTCACCAAACCTCATACCACTAGACTTCTTTTGATGGGGATACCTAAAAGACAAAGTCTACGCAATGTGACCTGCGACAGTCACTGAATTGAGAGCGACCACTGAACGTGAATGCACGCAAATACCAAGAGAATTGTGTGCTATGATGTGTATGATGTGTGCTATTCCATCGCTTCGCGTTGTCGGCAGTGTCTGGACTAGAACGGACATCAGTTTGAGAACAGGCAGTGACAAAACAAAAGAATGATGTTTCTAAATTCTTTTACATGTTAAAAATTTAAGATATTATAATAAACACCTAGTTTACAATTATTTTACAATTATTTAAAGTCTGTATACATTTTTTGGTACACTCTGTATGTATGTATATATATATACATATATATATACACACCCTGTATGTATGTGTGTATATATATATATATACACATACATATATATATATACATACATATATTTATAAGCGATAAGGATAAGCGGCATAGAAACTGGATGGATGGATGGATCAACATATACACACTTAAAATAATAGTAAAGTAGGTGTTCATTATAATTTCTTCAAATGTCAAACTGTAATAGAATTTACAGACATCATTTTATTATTTTGTCACGGCCTGCTCTCAAACTGTCATCGGTTTTGGTCCAGACACTAATGACAATGAGAAGCAAAGGAATATCACACGTCACAAAAAATGTTCTTGGTGTTAGCATGCAATTTATGCTTCTTTTGAGAAAGAATTTCCTTTGCTCAAACTTTAGTCTGGCTGTCTGATGTTAAATGTTTCAGATCATCAAACTAATTCAATTACTCAATGACAACACAAATGAAAAATAAATGCAGTTTTTTAATTAGAAAATTTTAATTAAAGAGAGAACAAAAAAATTCTAACCCACATGGCCCCATGTGAAAAAGTGCCCCCTAAACCTAATAATTTGCAATAACTTTCAATGACTTACAGAGCTGTGGAGAAATTTTGCCACACTCATCTTTGCACGTGTTGTAACTCAGCCACATTGGAGGTTTTTCCAGCATGAACCGTCTTTTTAAGGTCATGCAACAGCATCCCAATAGGATTCAGTTCATGACTTTGACTAGGCCACTCCAAAGTCCTCATTTACTTATTCTTCAGCCATTAGGAGGTGGATTTGCTAGTGTGTTTTGGACATCTGTGGTCATGAAGTCATTTGAGCGCCTGGTTCTGCCTCATCTCAAGTCCTTTACCTCCCCGCTCCCGGACTCTCTGCAGTTCGCCTACAGAACCAGCCGGTCTGTAGATGACGCCATCAACCTGGCCCTCCACTACATCCTGCAGCATCTGGGCTCCCCAGGAACCTACGCCAGGATCCTGTTTGTGGACTTCAGCTCTGCATTTAACACCATCCTCCCTGCTCTGCTCCAGGACAAGCTCACCCAGCTCAACGTGCCTGACTCCACCTGCAGGTGGATCACTGACTTCCTGACGGACCGGAAGCAGCGCGTGCGGCTGGGGAAGAATGTCTCGGACACTCGGACTATCAGCACGGGATACCCACAGGGCTGTGTACTTTCCCCCCTGCTCTTCTCCCTGTACACCAACAGCTGCACCTCCGGCCACGACTCGGTGAAACTGATTAAGTTTGCGGATGACACCACCCTCATCGGGCTCATCTCAGACGGTGATGAGTCTGCTTACAGGAAGGAGGTGGACCGGTTGGTGTCGTGGTGCAGCTGCAACAACCTGGAGCTCAATGCTCAGAAGACAGTGGAGATGATCGTGGACTTCAGGAAAGTCAAAGCCCCCCTACCCCCCCTCGTCTTGACAGACTCTCCCATCACAACTGTGGACTCCTTCCGCTTCCTGGGCACTAACATCACCCACGACCTCAAGTGGGAGCAGACCATCAGCTCCATCATCAAGAAGGCTCAGCAGAGGATGTACTTCCTGAGGCAGCTGAGGAAAGCCAAGCTGCCTGTCCAGACGATGGTGCAATTCTACACGGCCATTATTGAGTCCATCCTCACCTCCTCCATCACAGTGTGGTTCGCTGGGGCCACTGCCAGGGACAAACAAAGACTGCAGCGCATCGTGCGCTCCGCCGAGAAAGTGATCGGCTGCAGCCTTCCATCTCTCCAGGACCTGTACGTCTCCAGAACTCGGGGGCGAGCAGGCCGGATACTTGCTGACTCTTCCCACCCTGGACATGGACTATTTGAGCCACTCCCCTCTGGCAGAAGGTTACGGTCCATTTGGACCAGAACCTCTCGCCACAAGAACAGTTTATTTCCTGCTGATGTTGAACTCATGAACACTTTATAACATTTGCACTATGGTCACTTTATAACCAGTATTTTTGGCACCTTTTAATACCTGCACTAAAAACACTCTCATGCCTTTACTTATCAGTGATTTCAACTTTTTACTCAGGGTTGTATATTTAGTTAGTTCTATGTTTATTTAATGCTCTATGTTTACTTAGAATTTTACTTTGCACTGAGTCGCCAAAGAAAGTTCCTAGTTTGTGAATTGTTCACTTACAATGGCAATAAAGTTTTTCTGATTCAGATTATGATTCTGATCATTGTCCTGTTGCAGAACCTTAATTCGTTTCAGCTTGAGGTCACTAACAGATGGCCAAACTGAAATTTTTGGTACACAGTGCAATTCATGGTTCCATTTATCAATGTCAAAAAAACAGCCCCAGACCATCATATTACCATCACCATATTTGATTGTTAGTATGATGTTATTTTTCTCAAATGCAGCATTACTTTTATCAGAATCAGAATCAGCTTTATTCGCCATATGTGTTGCCACACTAGGAATTTGACTGCGGTCAATATCACTCTCTGTTACAATAATGATAATAAGTGTACATAGTGGGAAACAGGAGAATGTACTATACATATTTACATGGGATGCATATAATTGTGATTATATACATGAAATACTGAATAATTATGGTATTTACAATGTTGCAGTTTACTACTGTATACAATTTACAGTGTAATGTTCAAAGAGTATGTAGTGCAAATGATCAGGAGTGCAAAAAATAGCAAAACAAGTTCACAGTGTTGACATCCAATGTAAGGAACACAGGATGTAGTGCAAATGGTCATGGGTAAAAAGTTTGGGGGGCGGGGCCTTAAGAGTTCAATAGTTTGACAGCCCGGGGGAAAAAACTGAGAGTGAGCCTGGTTGTTTTGGCGAGCAGTGCTCTCTGTCGCCTACCGGAAGGGACCTGTGCAGTTCCTGTAAGGAGGGCAGGCTGGTGTTGATGATTTTCTCTGCAGACCTGATTGTCCGTTGCAGTCTGCTCTTGTCCAGTTTGGTAGTGGAGCCAACCCAAACTGTGATGGAGCAGCAGAGAACAGACTGTACTATGGCTTTGTAGAAGGTTATTAGCAGTTCCTTGGGTGGGTTGAACTTGAGCAGTCTCAAAAAGTACATCCTTTGCTGTGCCTTCTTCCATAGACCATGTCTATATGAAGGGACAACTTCAGGTCCCGGGAGATGGTGGAGCCCAGGAACTTGAAGGAGTCCACAGTAGACACAGTGTTGTTGGATTAGGATTGTGAGGGGGGCTAGAGGTGGGGGCGACCGTCTGAAGTCCACTATCATTTCCACAGTTTTAAACGGGTTTAGTTCCAGGTTATTGTGACCGCACCAGGATACCAGCTGATCTACCTCGCTTCTATAAGCAGTTTCATCAACGTCACTGATGAGGCCAATGACAGTGATGACAGTGGTGTCATCTGCAAATTTGATTGCACCTCAGCAGTTTCACAGCTGAGGTGCAATCATTTGTGTAGAGGGAGAAAAGCAGAGGGGACAGGACACACCCCTGGGGGGCACCAATGCTGATGGACCGGGAGCTGGATATGGTGCTCCCCAGCCTCACCTGCTGCCTCCTGTCAGTCAAGAAGTTGTTGATTCACTGACATATGGAGGGGACACAGTGAGTTGGGTGAGCTTTTGTGGGGAGGATGTCCGGGGCTATGGTGTTAAAGGCGGAGCTAAAGTCCACGAACAGGATCCTGGCATATGTCGCTGCAGAGTAGAGGTGCTTTAGGATGTAGTATAGCCCCATGTTCACCGCAGGTGTGTGCGCCAGTCCGTTGTGGGCTTATTGCCATTTGTGCTTTTCCTTCGCGTCGTGTTCTTCCACGTTTTTTCCGCTGCTTTGCAGCATCCTTTATTAAAGATTCCTGCAACCTTACCTGCCTGACGTCCAGCTCTCTGCATCTTTGGGGTCGTTCCAACATGCCGCGCAGACAAAACCCTGACAGAATAGGCCCACCAGACGAACTCGCGGAGAGCGAGTTCTGGACGCTGCAGATTTTTAAAGGCGATGGAGGAGGAGCCTGCCAGGTTTACGCCGGAGGAGCTGGAGGACATGGTGTGGGGGCTAGACAGCACGCTGGTCCTCATGGCGTGGGTGTGGCCGGGACCTTCCACACACACGCCGGCCCGTCGGTGTCGGAGAAACCCGGGGTGAGTCGTGTGCACTCCTCCAACCTCCTTCCCACACTTCCCTGGTTCCTGTGGCGGAGTATGCCGGCGTCTGGGATCCGCCCTTTCGGGGGGGGGGCTACTATGGCCTGTCTGGCGGTGGAGGATGCGCGGCTTCTGCCGAGAGCCGTGCCGCGCAGCAGGACTCCACCGATCCCATGTTCTTGGCAGTCGGCGCTGGCAGCTCAGCTGCTGCCGACAACCTCGCCTTGTTGCAGGACACCACCCACTCCACGTTCCCGGCAGTTTCCGTCGGCTTCAGCAGCTCAGCAGCTACCGACAGCCGCGCCTCACTGCAGGACGCCACATACTCCTTATCCTCGGCAGCCTTCGCCGGCTTCGCCAGCCCAGACTCTGCGGTCGCTGTACCCCGCTGCAGGATTCCGCCGATCGCCCGCCGGCGGCAGTTCCCGCTTCCGGCAGCCACTCCTGTGGTGCCTCCCAGGGCGTCGGTCCCGGTCCTTCCAGTCCCTCCTCCCAGGGCGTCGGCTCCAGTACCTCCTGTGGCGCCTCCCAGGGCGTCGGCTCCAGTGCCTCCTGTGGCGCCTCCCAGGGCGTCGGCTCCAGTCCCTCCTGTGGCGCCTTCCAGGGCGTCGGCTCCAGAGCCTCCTGTGGCGCCTCCCACGGCGCAGTGCACTCCGGTCGTGCCTCCCACGACGCAGGGCGTTCCGGTCGCGCCTTCCACGGCGTAGGGCGCTCCGGTCGCGACTGCCACAGCGCAGGGTTTTCCAGTCGCGCCTAGTTGTTGTCCCGGCCGGCCCCCGGAGGGGTCTCGCCGGCCTGGCTCGCGTCTTCGTCCCGGCCGACCCCCGGAGGGGCCTCGCCGGCCTCGCCCGCGTCGTCGTCCTGGCCGGCCCCCGGAGGGGTCTCGCCGGCCTCGCCTGCGTCGTCGTCCCGGCCAACCCCCGGAGGGGTCTCGCCGGCATCGCCCGCGTCTTTGCCCCGGCCGACCCCCGTAGGGGTCTCGCCGGCGACCCACCACCAGTCCTCCCACCGCCCTTCCCGTCTGCTGGTGACTTTGGACTTGTTAGGACGTCTGGAATCCGTCCTTAAGGGTGGGGTACTTTCACGATCGGTGTGTTGTACTCGTGACGGTTTTGGTTTTGTTCTAGTGGGTTTTCCTGTGTTGTTGTTATTCTCCTAGTTTCACATGTTTTCCTTACTTTCTAGAATTTCTCCGTTGTTAATTACACGCACCTGTTCCTCGTTTGTGTGACATGCTATTTATGTTCAGGTGTGTGCGCCAGTCCGTGGTGGGCTCATTGTCATTTGTGCTTTTCCTTCGCGTCGTGTGCTTCCATGTTTTTTCCGCTGCTTTGCAGCATTCATTTTTAAAGATTCCTGCAACCTTACCTGCCTGATGTCCAGCTCTCTGCATCTCCGGGGTCGTTCCAACATGCCGGGCAGACGAAACCATGACACAAGCCATTCCAAACAGCTGCTGAGTCATTCTCTGAGAATGCCTTTTTGAGTTTCTCAGAGTAATTCCTCTTTGCAACACGGATTCCTGTGTTCAAGGTGTTCCTGGCTTGCCTATACAAGGTGCGGTCCCCCCTCCTGTAAGCATCCTCCTTGGCCGAACAAAGTTGCCTGAGTTCCACTGTGAACCATGGTTTGTTTTTGTTGTTTGTACGGAATGTTTTTGTCTGTACACACATGTCCTCACAGAAACTAATGTAAGATGTTACGGTGTCAGTGAGTTCATTAAGGTTGGTGGATGCGGTCTTAAAAATACTCCAGTCCGTGCATTTAAAACAAGCCTGCAATTCCTGCTTGGAGTCCAATGTCCACTTCTTCACAGTCCTCGCCACAGGCTTGGCAGTTTTTGCCTGTAGGTAGGAATGAGGTGAATAAGACAGTGGTCGGAGTGTCCCAGGGCTGCACGGGGGACAGAGCGATATGCATCCTTTATAACAGTGTAGCAATGGTCTAGTGTGTTACTGTCCCTGGTGGGGCAGGTAATGTGTTGTCTGTATTTTCCAAGTCCATTGTTAAGATTTGTTTTGTTAAAATCCCCCATTATTATGAGCAGTGAGTCAGGGTATTTCTCCTTCAGCAATGCCTCCTTAGTGCATGCGTCAGGTGGGATGTAAAGAGCGACCAGAATGAAAGAGGAGAATTCCCGCAGAGAGTAAAATGGCTTACAGTGAATGAAGAAGCTTTTCAGGTGAGGGCTGCACGTCCTCTTCAAAACCGTAACATCATTACAAAAACAACGATTGATGAAAAAACACACTCCCCCTCCTTTACTCTTCCCTGAGAGCGCTGGTACGCGGTCCGCGCGGAGCAGCTGGTATCCCGGGAGATGGAGAGCATTATCCGGGATGTTCACGTAGAGCCAAGTTTCCGTGAAGCACAGTGCAGCGGATCGGTGAAAGTCTAGGTTGTTGTTGGAGAGTAACAGCAATTCGTCCATCTTATTAGCCAGGGAGCGGACATTGGCAAGATGAATAGATGGGAGAGCCGAGCGGAAACCTCTTTTCCTCAACCTCACGAGCGCGCCGGCTCGCTTCCCACGGTGGCGCCGCCGTCCTCTGGTAACTCCACGGACAGCCGCTGCTGCAGCCACTGCAGTACTGACTAAAAATTCTGCAAACATCTCGGACTCGATGAAAACAGGTGAAAAAGGTTTTCCAGATAGTTGGTTAATGTTTAGAAGTTGGTCTCTGCTGTATGTGACCAGCGGAGAGGCGTAAGAAGTTTTAAAAAAGCGTAAAAAGTATACACACGACAAGAGAGCGATCAACCGAGGCTGCCATTGGAGGCGCCATCTTACCAGATGTAATGGGACACACACTTTCCAAAAAACTTTTGTCTCATCAGACCACAGAGTATTTTCACAGAGGGTATCATCAAGATGTTTTCTGGCAAAACTGAGACAAGCCTTAATGTTCTTTTTATTCAGCAGTGTTTTTTGTCTTGGAACTCTGTCATGCAGTTTGTTTTTGCACAGTGTCTTTCTTATGGTTGAGTCATAAACACAGACCTTAACTGAGGCAAGTAAGGCCTGCATTTCTTTGGACGTTCTTGTGAGGTTTTTTGTGACCTCTTGGATGAGTCGTCACTGGATTTTTGGGGAAATTTTGGTTGGACGGCCACTCCTGGGAAAATTTAACGCTGTTCCATTTTTTCACCACTTATTAAACTTTAAAAATGGCTATATAACAAACAATCACTTTTTCACACAGGTAGGTTTGGATTTTTTATTAATAAAACGTTTCATTTTAAAATCTGCATTTTGTGTTCAGTGTGTTGTCATTGACTAATATTTATTTTGTTAGACGATCTAAAACATTTAGCGTTACTAACAGGGTTATTACTGTCAACATTTCAGTGATTTCAGCGTTTTCTTTCTAGAGATTTGCTCGTTTGCTGTTTTCTTGGATTTACTTTTATTTCTACATGTTGCCATGGACCACACTTTGGACACCCCTGCTTTATGCAAACCTTTTTAGCTTTATCTTTTATTAAAAGCCTTATTGCTTACTTGCAGATGACCAGAAGCTTGTCGAGGGAACGTATTAGGGCACTTAATGGGCATACAATGCTGGTTAACATCTGTTTGAGTTAATGAGCAATTTGGCACTAAAGTAGAAAAAAACATTTGAAAAAGTAATCAAAACGCTTTCAAACCTGAACAGTTTAATCACAGACATTTACATTAATTTGTTTACTTCTAAAAAAAACTTTTTGTATGACTGTATAACATTATAGTATAGTATTAACACTAGAAATGTACCTTAATGCTGCAGTGTGCTTAATGTGCAGTGTGATTGTGTATTGTTTTCATGTAGCATTTTTTTTTTTACAATACATCCATAATCAAATTATAGTACAACCGTTTTGTTATTATTTTTAAAAAACCCAAGAGGCCCAGAAATATTTTCTGATTCAATTTGCTTCTGGTCCATGTAATTTAAAAGGTAGCAGTCAGTATTTACAATAGAGGTAACATGACCCGTGATAATTACTAAACTCGCCAAAAAAAAGTATTTCCCGCATCATTTGTTTTCTTGCGCAATGCAGAAAAAAAACTATATATATATATATAAATCACTCGCAGGTCTTCAAGAGCGCTTTTTAATATGGTGATGACTGGATTAGGTTTCCGTTTTTTGTTGTCACAATTTTTTGCATAAGGATTCTTTCTTTCATGAAATGGAATTTACCGGTTTATTAAGAAAATTAGAAGTAGTAGTGGTAGAAGGATGCTGAGTTTTGAATTGCCATGCAGGAGGCCTCGAGGAAGACCAAAGAGGAGGTTTATGGATGTAGTGAAAGAGGACATGAAGGTAGTTGGCGCAAGAAAAGAGGATACAGAAGACAGAGTTAGATGGAGGCAATTGATTCGCTGTGGCGACCCCTGAAGGGATAAGCCGAAAGGAAAAGAAGAAGAGTAAGAAAATTAGAAGCCATATTGCAAGATTTTTTTATACTTATAATCTAGTGTATAGTGAAGCTCCAGTTAATAATACAACTAAATCCTCAAGACAAATAAAGCTTTGCAGACAGTCTTCAGTCCAGCAGGGGATTGATCAGAGATGTTGAATTTCTTCCAATAAAGTCATGCCCACTGGAGGAGAACGTAGCAACATCATGTAGTTGGAAGTTTATCCACTAACAGTTTTCGCCCGACTTCATCCGCAATCTCCAAAAACTTTTTGAGATACCAAAATGTGTGTGTGTGTGTGTCTTGCAGAAGAGCTGAAGGAGAAGCTGGAGGACTTTGTGTCAGAGACTAACAGCCAACGGCCGGGATTCATCAAGATGGTGCGGCATTCCAAACAGGAGGGCTTGATCCGGTCCAGAGTGAGTGGGTGGAGGGCTGCTACTGCACCAGTTGTTGCTCTCTTTGATGCCCATGTGGAGTTTAATGTTGGCTGGTGAGTCACACATGGTTAAAAGTGTCTAAAAGTGCATGTGGAATCACTGGACATCTATTTTAGTGACCTGTTACCCCCCTGCAACGAGTAGTAATAGTAGTAGAGATCTGAATCTGAAATCTGAATCTGAAATCTGAAAGGAACCTTCTCCATTTAGTGTGCTTGTGAACAAATACAGCACGAGAATAATTAAAATGAAAAGAGGAAATGCACTTAAAAGTGTTTTTCAATTTATTTTATTTAGCATTTTTATCTTAGCTGACATTATAAAATAATTTTTCCAATTAGTTTATGAGATGTTGCAGGAAACAAATTCATCTCTGTGCCCGCACATAACTATGAGCATAATAATGAGGATGATAAGAGGAAGCCAGCAAAGTCTCTAATTAAATGTGCGCTCTCTCTGTCTCATTTAAAGGGCTGAACCCGTTCTTCAGAGAATTCAGGAGGACAGAACTCGCATAATCTCCCCTTCATTTGATAACATCAAGTATGACACATTTGAGATTGAAGAGTATGCGTTGTCTGCCCAAGGCTTTGACTGGGAGCTGTGGTGTCGCTACCTCAACCCTCCCAAGTCCTGGTGGCACAAAGGTAGCAAAAGTGCTCCCATACAGTAAGTGACTTAAATCAAGTCAATTTTGACTGAGAATGTTTTTTTTATTTATTTATACCCAAGTGCTTTACGGATGTGACAAAATATACAACGTGTCAGTTAATTGGTTGTTGAGAATTATTTGATTTGTGTTGAACTGGTTGTTGATTGATTACATCTTGAAGTACTTGAAGGCAATGTGAGTGCACTACTTGGCTTCTGCCAGCAGAGGCTTTGTTAATTTAGTATAGTTTGTGTTCTAAAGAAGAACAGCATGACATCAGCTATGCAAGGCTACATCGACGCAGACCTAGACAATAACATTTGCTTGTGTTGCATTTTTATATTATTTATATACAATTGTGCCCTTAGAATTTCACTCTTTCACATTTTTCAAAAGTAAATTAATTAGGACTGTTAAATGATTAATAATTTTAATCAGATTAATGACAGTTGTCAAATGAATTAATCATGATTAATCATCATTTGCAACTATGTCTGAAATATGCACATTTTTACTGCACTTTATTGAAAGAAATATAATACAGGAGAGAATTGTGCATGAATATATTGGTATGTATTAACAGCTCCAAATGAACTGAAAACTAAATCAAGCTTAACTAAACATCTATTTACCTAACACTAGTTTATTTAATAGTAGCACATTTGAATCAGACTTTAACCTTGCTTCTATGAGCAATGAGCGAGTGTGTCACCAGGTAACTTAAGTCGAATTCACATGACACGTCTGTCGTCATAATAGAGAGGCGCGGCTTGCCATGATGGATATGCGTTAGTTACGCTAAAAATTTACATTATTAATTAAATTAATTAGTTACTGCCATTAACACGCTATATTTGACAGCTCTAATATTAGATCATAAATCATGGTGTTTTGCGGTTAAATCTGACCTCTTATTTGTCAAAACACATGCATATTTAAGCAAATGTTATGTCAATTAAGCATTTTTGAGCATAAAATTGGCTAAATGATCTAAAATATAACTAGAAGGCATTCAAAAGATGCACTGAAAGACGATATGTAGTATTTTACACTGGTCACTGGGTTTGGTCACTATGTGTCAGTAATATTACCGTAATGTTTGGTGGGACGTACAATCACCAGACTTGATCGCAGGCTTTTACAGCAAGTTTGAATTATCAAACAGGCACTACACTCCCTAATAAAAATCCAAAGTAAGAACACTGGCTACTGTTGTGGTTGTAACCCTTGCCAAGCTGAAACTCAACTTTGTACCCTCAACGTCACTTCCTGACTTCCTATCCCTGCACTCAGCTCCCCTACGGAACACACACGGCACATGTCTTATTTATGTTTTAAATGCCTTATTTTCTGTTATTATATCTACTATATTGTGTAATATGAGTGTAAAAGTGACTATAGGGTTGTTAGTTAATGTTTTGAGGGCTCTAATGTTAAAAACCTTATTTAGAAGGTCTTACCACGAAAATATTCCATTTATAAATAAGGAATCTTACTTCCCAAAAATGTGATTATCACGTTTGGGCCTTAAACCAATTATTCCGATAAACAAGGTGTTACTGTATAGTGTATAACGTAGAAGATTAACATTTAAAACGTTAACTTTTCCCCAATGGCTGTGTTGTGATACGGTTGTTATCATTGGCAAAATATTGTGTTTTCATATGTTATGTGTGCTGCTATTCCATTTTTGATGAAGAGCCAAGATGATACTGTACTGAGGTAACTTTATCATCTCTTCTCCATCAGGAGCCCCGCACTGATTGGCTGCTTTGTGGTGGACAGGCTGTACTTTGAGGAGATAGGTCTCCTGGATGAGGGGATGGAGGTGTACGGTGGAGAAAATGTGGAGCTAGGCATCAGGGTTGGTAATGTTCATTGTTCACCCTTGTAATGAGTGCAATATTAACAATATTAAGAGTAACTGACGCCTGTTTTTCTGGGGCAAGGTCACACTAGGTCTCACTTTTCACTTTCAGTACCTACAGTCTTTCAAGAAATATTGATCCACTCAAAGTTTTTTTAGTCATTGGTAGAGCAGTGGAACCAGTGAGGTTAAGCACTGTGGTGAGTGGTTGAGAATGTTAGAGTGCCATTATGACTGCATAAGGACAGTCTGATCACAGCATTGTACATCACCATAATGTTACATTGTAAGTGAATCAAGTATGCATCACAAATGATTAAGAATTCTTGGAAATGTATTTTGTCTCTAATTGTCATTTTATGTTAATGTAAGAATTTCAAGGCTTCTACCGGCACAGCCCCATCGCTCGCTCTTCAAACTGAACATTCGGTCGCATTGATTTATCGTTCACAACCCTGGTATTGGTAGATCTCGTATAGATCTTGTATAGACATATTGGTACAGAGATGACAAGAAAACTGAAGAAAATTGTAAATTCATTCCCCACTTTGCAATTATAGCAGATTGTACTCTTCTGGGAAGACAGGGGGTTTTTGTGGGAAGTTGTCATCCAGAAGAACATTTGTGAGGTCACTTGTGATGGATGTGAGAGAGGGTGTGCTGGCTCATCATGTCTGTTGTAGTTCATCCCTAAGGTGTTTGATGAGGCTCTCAAGTTCCTTGCTTTGTGGACTGGAAAAAGAAAAGGGCCTTTCCCAAATTGTTTCCACAAAGTTGGAAGCACATGATTGTACAAAATGTTTTGGTAAGATGAGGAATTAAGATTCAAGTTTAACTGGGTTTACGCCAAATTCTGGTTGATTAGAGGTGCTGGGACACACCTCTAAATGGCCAAATATTGTATGAGTGTTCAGTCTATTGGATTAAAGGCAGAGCTCTTGCCAATCTCTGTGATACAGATATACGTTATCACATACACTATTGTATTGATTAATAGTATGGCTTTATTAGATTACTGGGTCGCTAAGTGTTCTGATGCTTTGTTATTTTCGGTTTGGTGGCTGTCCATTGCAAAACAGTGCTTCTTTTTGCTCATCAATGCAGATTTTCAGCAGCAAAACAGTACATATATCTAGCAAACATATCTAGGAAACACTCGCTGTGTTCAGGGTATTTACAGTTTTTAAAACAACATAGGTTCATTGTTGGTTTTTTACCAATAATACAAATTAAATCATTATGCTGCTCTATACCGTTAACAGTCTTCCAAAAGAACGTGACTTTGCACATGAATCCAGAGCACAGTGGGGCTATTGCACTGACGTATGAATACAATGCAAACTCTGATCAAAACGGATAGATTTTTTTTGTACTCACGTGGAACACTAATTGCTGTGCCTTATGTTTTACTGGAGGCAACAATTGACTGTGCGTGTATAATTGCACACATTAAAGCAAGGGCCAACAGGACACCTTATGAATTGCCCGCAATAGTGCATATTTACTGTACAGCTAAAAATTGTCATTTCATCAGAAAATGGGTCTGAGCAGTGAGAGAAGAAAGAAATGGATTGTAGAGTGTGGGTTGCTACGTTATATCATAGAACCATATTTTCTGGAATATAAGTCACTGCAGAGTATAAATCCAATCAGTCAAAAAAATGTGCCATGAAAAGAACGAAAACATATAAAAGTAAAAGCACTGGATTATAAATAAAATTTATTTAGAAAAGTTTCACAAAAGTCAAGACCAAAAACAGGCATTTCATCTGGAAAAGCACAATAGTTGTTGTTTTGGTACTGGGTTCGCCCTATTGCTGCTGCCCTATTACAGCTGTTTCTTGCAGCTGTTGATTGCTTCATATTAAATTATGTATGTGTTAGAGCTGTCAATCCATTAAAACATTTAATCGCAATTGATTGCATTTTGTCCATAGTTTATCTATAATAAGTAGGGATGTAAATCTCTTTGTGGTAGATTGTTGGATGCGCATCGAGATAAAGATAAGAATGTATCAAACAAAACGGTTTGATACGTTTTGCTACAGTGTACAAACAATACGATTCAACAGTTACATTTTTTGATGCAGAAAAAAAAGTTACATTCTAAAATAAAGTTATAAAAAAGATTCTATAAAAGTCAGTCTGCTTCGCCTGGTAGCACATGGCGAAATGTGAGGCATGACTTAACTAGAAAAAGCTAAAATATGAATAATACGGCTGTCAATTGGTTAAAATATGTAATCGCCATTAATCACATTTTGTCCATAGTTAATTCAAAATTAATCTCATTTAATCACATATAAAATGACTTTTTTATCTATAATAAGGGATAAAAATCTCTGTGGTAAACGATTCAAAATGCTTCTTGATACACGGGTTAAAATATGATTCAACAACATATTTTAAAAACAGAAAGATTCAATACAGAATATAAACGATACGATTTAGTGATTACAAGCCATTTGTTGATGTAGACATTGATTTTACATTATAAAATAAAGAAGGCAAATGTATAAAAGTGGCATTCTTACAGTATTTTCAAATGTGTTCATTATATGCCCAACCACATATATATATATATAGTAAAATTGTAAAATATATATATATAAATTGTAAAATAAATGTTTGACTTATGGTCTGCAATATACGGCAATAATCAGATATGCAAATTAAGTGTTAAGAAGTGTTGCAGAGCTGTGGTTCCATTATGCTGATTATGCATGCCACCACTTCAACCGGGGCCTTGTTATGTCTGAACAGCGTCGAGCTGTTTTTTGGTAGGTTACAGTCCAACTTCAGAATTTGGCTACATTTTCATTTGTGACAAAGAACTAACAGCCAGAAAAGAGGCAAGGTTATTGCTGACAGTCATGTACTTCCAAGAATGACATGCTTCCTTAGACTCAAACTGCATGTTGTTTACTTCACAATTATTGCACCGACCCTTACTTGCCTTGAGGCTGACAGTTCAGGATAGTTTTGAAATCCAAAGCCGACGGAGGCTTGCATGCCTGCAGTGTGGCGGTCATGCCTTCAAACCAGCCGCTAGCATGACTGGCAGCTGAAGCATTCTCAGAGACAAACTAGGCCGACAGCTACAGGCTTTGGCAGAAGCTTTAAAGTGATATCCTACCATTGATGTCTGTTGTCAATCAGTCGCTGTACTCTAATTAAATACGCTGACACAAATGTTTATTTTATGTGTCTGTCTTGTAAGATAAGTACCATGGTTGCCCTAAATCATAGGCATCAGCACTGTGCACAGTGAAAGTGAGGAAATCTAAATATACAGGCATGTCCTTGTTGAATGTTTCCAAAATTTTATTAGGCATTAAGCATGTGTTTTAATTAAAGAACACAGATCCATCCATTGGGAATCTAAATTTCTCTTTTTAGTAAGAGAGCCCTATTCAGTTCAGTGAGATGTGCAGTCGTTCCTTGATATATCGCAGTTCGAACATTGTGCCCTCACTGTATTGTGTTTTTTTAAAAATAAATCATTTAATAATTGATTGCTGTTAGGTGAATACAGTCTATCATGAGTAAAATTAAAATGCATATTTAAGCAAATTGTACATATTCTTGACCCAAATAAAGTTAGTTTACAAGCATTAAAATGAAAATACAAACGAAAACACAACCATAACAGTTGTTAACTGTTAACTGTTAACTGTTGTTAACAGTGTGGAGGGTGCGAATGACTGGGGTAAGTTGCGGCTGACAGCAGCTCCTGTGTGAATATTCACTGCATATTTGTTCACCGCTTTTTAATAAAAGGGTTTAAGTCATCATGAGTTTTTCTTTAACCAACCTAATATTGATGACACAATCGCCACAGCAGGAAACACGCTGTTATTGCTAAAGAGGGAGTCTATGTTATGTTTTATTTATGTCTAGGATTATTTTCTATCATTACTACTATTATATTGGGTAATGTATAATATACAGTATACATAAAGCCGAACTTACATCCCAAAGTACATGCTCCTTCGTGCTGGCTAGGACCAAAAATTGGGAAAATGGCAAGTGACACATACATTTTTAAACCCTCAGATAACTACAAAGTCCTCGCCCACCACACTCACAATGTAAAAGCTACCAACAGAGGGCGAGGGGCAAGCATGTGAGTGTCACGAATCACTTGCTCCATAAGTACGACACACTTGCAGCCCCTCTGATACCCTACCTCTACGAGCTGGCCATAGCCAACGCATTTCCAAAAAATTTCAAATGTCGAGATATAAGGACTGCTAAATGTAACAAGTGTAAAGGTGACTACAGGGTTGTTATTTATTGTCTATAAGGCTCTAACAATGTTGTACAAATATTTAGGAGGTTGTAAACAGGTTTTCTATGTTCTAACTTTGAAAATAATATTACGTAATTGTGGATGTTTTCACACTTTGTGGTACCAGGTTGCATAGGACTCTTTACACTGCTTTACATCCCAAGCAGTGACTCAGTGGACTTGGCTTGGAATTAATAGGAATTGCAGTTTCCTTTCTTCCTTGAACAAGACATAAACCTCCTAATCTGTTCCAATGCATGTAACAAATAAATGGAGTGTGGATAAAAATCAGTTTAATGAAGTCATTCTTAAATAGTCACTGGCTCTGTACCGTATGTAGAAAAGCCAAATGTTTCGATTGCCTGCAAAAGAGACCTTGCTACACCACACACAGCTAATTAGAGCCTGACAGAAATGCAATAGAAATAATTTGCCAAAACACTCCTGGGTGCCAACTATTGTGCCAGTGAGGCCTGACTGAAACGTTGCATAGTAAGAGCGCCCTAAGCAAACATCATCCCTCTCAATTATTCCCTGGAAACTTGAGCTAGCAAATGATGATTATTGAGAGCAATAAAAAACGTTTAATGTGGCCTTTTTTCCCTGTAAATGGAATAAAGAAACACTAATGTTGACATAAAGATTACAAATAGAAATTGAACCACAAATACATTTTACTTAACAAAATACTTTTGCACAATACTTTTACTAATGCCCTCAAACCCAACTGCCTGAAACCGGCACCTTCAGTATGATGCCATGCAGTTGCACATCACTGAAAACTACACTCACAATAATGACACAACAGTAAAGGAAAACTGCACTTTACAAAAAATTTTTTTGCCCATTATCCACAATCTTATGTTAAACATGAGCACACATATATTTTCTGTGTGTTCTAAGAAGAGAAAACGGTTACCATGAAGGAGGCAACTGACTACTTTTCGGACAAATGAGGATCCAGAACCTTGTCTTTTTGAGCCTAAGTGAAGCTTCATAGAAGATGGGGGGGGGCCAGTCATTACACCGGCATGACTTGGTGATGTAAATGTGGAGCTTATCAAGCCATGCCAAAAAGAATGTTTCTGTTTCAAAATCGTTTCTACTGCACTGAGTGGCATACATTGTTACTGTACCATCGATAGAAAAGCTTTGTGTTTATGGCAAGGAGGACATTGCCCCAAGAGCAATGTATAGCAGTGTATAAACAAAACATAAAATGTAACCTAATAATTTACAGATAATTTGTTTGTCTATTCATAAAAAAGAAATGAGGTGAGGTCATATTTCACATAAGGATTGTGGATGATGGGCAAAATTCCAAAATAGTGCAGTTTTCCTTTGAGGTAAACATTTTTGATATAGTTCTTGTATATGATCTCATTAGATGGTGTAGTTCACTAAATGTAGTGGCTGTTGAGTGTAGAAGTTGAAAAGGGCATTGTGGCTGCAGCAGTGTGCATGAGATGAAGCCTCTGAGGCTCGCTGAGGGGGATAAGTAACACACAGAGAATACTAAAGCTTGATCATACAGTAGTTGCCTTATGGAGAGCAGGCTTAGAAACCATAGAGAACAAAGCTGCATTGTCTGCTTTGCAATAATTCCTATCAAACTTTGTCTTCTGTCCAGTATGTATCAAATAAGCATCCTGCAGTTGTATCACCTCAAAACACTGCTTGTGTTGTCATAGATTGTTTAAACACCAAAGTATTGTTATGACGTGTTTCTGCAAATAGAATTAATATTTTATCATTCACCTCCTAAAGGGATTCCATACAGCTGCTAATGAGACAAAAAACAAATTCAGTGCTTCTTAATTATAAACTTGAACATGAAAAAAACTCTGTTGTGGAAATGTTCTAGATAGGATGTGATGGAAAAGTGGTACATAAATTATTCAGTCCAATGATGTTTCATAGGTATGTAATGATTATTGAAGCTATTGCATTAATAGGTATTAGGGTTTCACGATACACTCAGCCCATGAGATGACGCATGATATTGGGTTCACGAGAACGAGACGAGAAGATGTTTGAACGTTACACTGAAAAAAATTACAATGGCAAAATATAGGACTGGACAAACAGCTTTTTTATTTAACTGGTTACAACACTATGCAGTTACATTTTGAAATGTTTTACAGCTTTTCATGTATGCATGACTTAAGCATGATGCATTTAACTGTTGGAACTTTTTTCCACAAATGGACAGACACTGTGATGGCCAATATTAATAGCTGCCAATATAAAATAATGATAATAATAATATATACTGCCATACTTTTACTGCCATTTACCTTTTGCTCTTTTGACTAGGACAAACCACGGTTCCCTGCCCCAAGTTCTGGCGTCATTATACACTACCTCAATCTGTTTAAGAAAACAAACTCTTACATAATACATAAGTGCCAGGTACAGTAGCATATATAAGATCCTTATTAGCTGATTTTATCTTATCTGTTGGTCTTTGCCTATTCACATCAGAGTTGTCCAACTGTCCTTTAATATATTTTTTTATAAATGCGTATACCCACGGCCCTAATGAGGATACGCAGCATAGAAAATGGATGAATGGATGGAATAAATGCATATATTTAAAGACAATCCTTGTGTTTTTATTAGGGCTGTCAAAAATAGTGTGTTAATGGCAGTAGTTTATTGATTTAATTAATTACATAAAAATTTTGACCATCATTAACGCATGCACATCATGTCAAGCAACATCTCTCTGTTATGGCGGCAGACAGAGCCACAATGGTGTCTCCAAAGTCACACAGAGTCTGCCGCACCGATACCTCTACAGTGTTCTGACCTGAACACATCAACAACATTGCAAATCCAACTCCATATATGTCTCCAACCCACAAACGTGTCCGTAGAACATCCTGGAAATGACTTCCTCATTGTTACAGGACGACCGCGAGATGCATTCATGGACACTCACAACAACATCTTTATTATGTGTGGTTGTGTGGTCTAAATAAACAGAAAGACAAAGTAAAACAGTAAATGGATATACCTATCTCTCACTCTTGGAAGCACAATTTGCTACATTTAAGTATGCTCAGAAATCCCTGAAAATACATCTACCTTCAAAATGTGAATTTAACTTAAGTTACGTGGTGTCTTTGAATGCAACAGTCATGGCTCATAATAATGTGATTAAAGTGTGATTCTGCTACTATTAAAGAGGCTAGCGTTAGACAAATACATTTTCAAACATGTGGTATCTTTTAGATTGATTTAAACTTTCTGTTCATTTGAAGTTTTTAATACATGCAAATATATACAATTGTGTCCTATTATTTAGCTTTCCCTTTGTAAAGAAATTCCATATTTCACACAATGTGACAAATGGTGATTAATCATGATTCATTAATTTGAAAACTGTGATTATTTTGATTAAAATTTGTAATCATTTGACAGAACTAGTTTTTATTAGTTATGAGTAACAACTAGGGCTGTCAAAGTTATGTTAATAACGCGTTAACGGGTATTTCCTTTAACGTCTCTATTTTTATTACACGCGATTAACGTGCGCACACCCTGTTTGACCCTCAGCCCACACCATAGTTTGAGAAAATGCAGTTGCGGACATGGAGCCACAAGTAGGAACAAATATTGAGCAGAAATGGACAAAGCAACGGGTATTTTGAACGGTAAGTTTAGCGTCAAAGCCCTAGCAGATGGCTCTTGCAACAAAACCAAATGATTTGTATTTACTGTCACTGTGAGTTGAGGTGACTTTTTGCTTTGAGCTGCGAACGAAAGTTTGGATTACGAGCTGCTAGTTACAGGTAGGCATAGCCAAGGACAATTATTTGGGGTCTCTTGTGAATGTGACCATGATGAGAATGGATTGAAATATCAGTAGCAGCATGTTAGCTGGTCACTGGACATCACATTTTCAACATCAGCAAAACATACTTAATTATAGCAATCAAATTTAACTTATTATGTATTTATGTACTTATTTACAGTTAGTTTGTTTTTTTAAATCATTGCACCTGAACGTTTCCTGCGGCCCTTTGGTTGGGGACCCCTGTCTTACCTAATGCTTGAGCATATGATGTGCTCTTTTACACGTTTGAAAATACTGTATGAATGCCACATTTATAGACAACAAATGTCTTGTAATCATTGAATCATATCGTTTGTACACTGTATTGAATTGTTCTGTTTTTATATCTATATCGTTTTGAATTGTATCTTCACCTGTGTATTGAGATGCATATCAAAATGTTTAGAGATTTAGAGATTTGCATTGTTTTATGTATCCATTTACGTATTATAGATAAAAACTTATTATAGATAAAATATTCTTTCTATCTGAGATTATTTTTGAGTTAACTATGGACAAAATGTGATTAATAATGATTAAATTAATAAATTACTTGACAGCTCTTTTAACAATTCAACTTTTTCTAGTTACTGTATGCCTTTTTGCTCTATTTTTCTACTTCTGCTGTTTTTTGGTGTTTTTTTTTTGTGATGAGCCATGTTCCGAAGACACTTTAGAAACCCATGCGTGTATTGCCAGGAAGGCGAGGTGCTGCCAGACGACTCTCTAAGCTCTGCCTTCTTGGGTTGCATTGTAGAGGCGTTTTGGCAGCTTTCAAACTGACAAACAAATTGTATGCGTGATATTAATTTAAAAAAAAGAATGAATAATTAAATAAAAAGATAAAGAAGTAAATAATAGGAGCCCAGGCAACTATTTTATATTTAAAGTTATGTGCATGCGTTCTCGTACCATTTAAAGACCTTATTTTTATACTCTGTTTACCGATCGATCTACGTTCCCACCCTCACCTATGGTCATGAGTTATGGGTCATGACCGAAAGAATGAGATCGCGGATACAAGCGGCGGAAATGAGTTTCCTTCGTAGGGTGGCTGGACTCACCCTAAGAGATAGGGTGAGGAGCTCGGCCATCCGGGAGGAGCTCAGAGTAGAGCCGCTGCTCCTTCACATCGAGAGGAGCCAGTTGAGGTGGCTCGGGCATCTAGTCCGGATGCCTCCCGGGCGCCTCCCTGGTGAGGTGTTTCGGGCATGCCCAGTCGGCAGAAGGCCCCCGGGAAGACCTAGGACACGCTGGAGGGACTATGTCTCACAGCTGGCCTGGGAACGCCTTGGTGTCCTCCCGATGGAGCTGGAAGAGGTCGCTGGGGACCAGGAAGTCTGGACTTCCCTACTGAAGCTGCTGCCCCCGCGACCCGGACCCGGATAAGCGGTGGAAAATGGATGGATGGATGGATTTTTATACTTTTCTTTAAACTGTTTCAATTCATCAATTCAGTTGGTCTTCACAATACCATTATTAAAGAGAATCGTTTAACCCTTTATCTTCCAATATATCATGACCGATACACCTGACTTTAATTTCTGCTACTAACTTAGCCTTAGTAACTTGTAGTATAGTGCTCGTTGGCCCTCAGCCCAATGTAACAAGTGTAAATTGAACTGCTGAGAGATTAAAGGTGCAGACAAACCTCATCAAACTGATTTTGAAGAGTCTAAACAACCATGTTGTAACAGTAACAAGCTTGCTCATTCGTACCTGACTAGCGTTGTGCCTCTGGTGTCTCCATTGAATGTTCAACCTGCAAATTGCAATGAATGCAAAGCTAAAGTTATGTGAGATGTAACCTAGACCTCTTCTCTCAATGCTTACTTACACTTCCCGGGGCAAAAACCATCAATCGGAAATAGTAACTAGCCAGTTTCTATTGTGCAAGACGCCAGATTCACCAAACAAGGAGTTCCTCGAGCCACGCTTTGCCATGCTCGGTTGCAAGTAGATTCTCGGATGTTTGACAACTTCAGTTGTACAATGTTGTTTACAGCCACATCAAGAAGCTAATTGCTGATTATATAATCATTATCTTTACAACAGATATGTGTTAACTCCTACACAGGAAATCTGTGATCTGAATCGATATCGGTTAATATTGGAATCAGAAACTGAAATTTGGACAATATCTCAATACTGAATATTGGAAAAAAGCCAATATCAGACATGCCTAATTTCAGCTGAATATGTTTCTTTCATTTTGTTTTACTTTGGTCCTACACCTCTTCACCCAGGTATCTTTGCCATTAAAGTCAAAATATGGGCATATTCCAAATTTCACAGATGGCTGGTTTGGTTACACAGATGTCCACGATGACTTGCTTGACCTGATGTGACATTGTCCTGGACTCTATGTTTAGAAATCCTCAGGTGTTCCCCTCAAGGCATTTTCTTTTTAAAGTCAGCTAAAGCAAGGTTAATCAGTGCTGTTCTCGTTTTGGCCCATAATATTCTATGGTGTATATGGTGGAGATTCCAGTGTCAGTGTACTAAATAGACTAAATTGCATACATATAATAATGCTGCTTTGTCACTGCAAGATAATGGTTTGTCTCACATCCCTTCAGTTTGTGGCTTTATCACCACATATAACCTACCCATCACCAAAGGGTTGTTGGCCACAGCCAGGAGATTTGTTCAAAAGGAGATTGAGTCCAGCAAGAAAAAGGGCCGTTGCAGCAAAGTGGAGACCTTGGAGCACAATGCTATCACATCCAGGGTCATATGATATCTGCTGGATGGAAATGCATCAATATTGAGATGTAGCGAGCTGATGTTGTTTCAATGGAAACAAAAACAGTCAACAGGGGCAGTAACGAAGATCAAGAGACTTTGTTTTTCATGGTCATGTTACACATTTATGCGGCTTGTTCCAAGAAACAGTTCATGGGATACAATAACTTGTGCTTCCAAAACTAATAAATCAACTATGCTGTCCATCGGCAGACACACAACTGAGAAAGGACAGAGAGAAATGACAGGAATATAGTCAGACAGATAATTAATAAAATAGTTACTACAAAACAGCAATGAATAGACAAAGAGTATGTATACACATTATTTTTTATGATTTGTACCATAAATAAAATGCACACATTATACACAAATATACAATCACAAGACATTCTGCTGGATGTGGTACATCACTGACCCACTGCTCCCTAATGCAAACAGCACTAAAAAGATGTACAACTTTCTGTGTCATTATAAACTCCTCAGAGAGCTAATTTACAACATCAGTGAATGGTATATCTTTCTCAGTACTCATATGTTCCACAAGATTTTTTTAAATCATTTCTGTATTAAAAGACCAAGTGGGACCAGTGAGTGTGTGTGTGTGCGTGTGTGTGCGTGTGCGTGTGTGTGCATGTGTGTGTGTGTGCAAGGCATTTAACATCATTGTTGATGAGGGTCCACATATCTGGACTGTACCTTGCTTTGGTTCTTCATTTAAATATAATGCAATTACAGGATTATGTAATGTAATATAAATTTAATGATAAAAAATGTGAGTCATTTTACAGATTTGTATACACTCATTGGTCAAAATATCACAATTTACAGCAGTGGTCCCTAAAATTTGGATCCCACTGACAAGCTAACAAGCTGTCTGTCTAACCCCTGATGCAACAGGGAGGGGAAAAAGGGAGCAGTGAGCCGAACCCAAATTAGTTTTTTAGAAGAAAAAACAGATTTGTTTTTATATAAATTGCACCAATGTATGAGACACACTTGTGCACGCCATAAAATTAGGACCAAGCAGCTTCTTATTTGACAGTAGCCAATCATAAGCTATGATAAAACTCACGACAAGCTAGTCAACCCCATTGGAAATTGCAGGTCATTATTCACTATAACAGTCTGACTCACGGTGTCATCTTGCAAACAACACTAACAACACTTCACACAGCAGGTTAACAGTCAAAAGATGTACCTGATAAATATCCAAACATGTGCCAATCTGATTATAAATGAAAAAACAACTCTTTTAAAGTTATCCGATATGGCATTTTGTCTGAGCAAAGCTTTTCATTAGAGTATAGCATAAACAATGATGGAATGTGCTGCAATGCTGCCTCTGTCCACCAGAGGGAGCCAGTGGAGGCCCAGCGGGAAGCTGACGTCATTGCAGCATCTTTATGATTCGGCTCACCACACTCCACTGACTGTCAATAATTCTTGGAGAGAAATTGCTACCACTCTTGGATAAAAAAGTCCCCTTGTCCATTCTTGTTTAATGGGTGAGTTGGCTATCTCTGGGATATCTGGCACTGGTAGCTTGTGATTGGCTCCTGCCAAACAAAGAGCTATCATTTCTATATAATTAGGGGTGTATATCTCTTTGTGGTAAATAATTTGATATGCAACTACAACAATAACTGCATACATTTTTATGTAAAGGAATATCAGTTGTGGAAATATGGGGCATTATTTTATTCAAAATTAAAATCAGTCTCACTTTGTTTGGCGTCCTTTGATGCACCATCTCACACGCTGGATAGATAGATAGATAGATAGATAGATAGATAGATAGATAGATAGATAGATAGATAGATAGAATACCTTTTTGAGTGTTATTGTGTATATTTGTCGTATACAACCTCTCTGGAAAACAAGTGCAGGCTCGTACTGGTGGATGGTGTGTCTGTATTCATTTAGTGCTTTTATTTGATTTTGTCCCCGTCATAGTTTTACACAATGCATGATAAGTAAGATAAATAAGATCGCTACAATGTACGTACAGTAGGTTTTACTAATGTGTTGATGACTTGTTAAGTAAGGCACTGCAAATGCCAGCGCTGCTATGATCCAGGCATGGTGAAGACAGTACCCCCCTTACATAGCTGTCCTCTGCCATGCCTGCTGTTCACTAGCAGCTCATACCCACATTTTAGCTCGCAGTTCCAAGCAAAAAATCAGCCCAGAGATGGATCGCATCTAAAAAAAACACTCATTAGTTGGGACACCTGTATGCCAAGATACCGCTGTATGAATGAAAATTAAAAAGGACCTTCCCGCTCCTCGTAGGCAAGTAGACGACGACTTAGTCCATGACAAAAACAATCATAGCGACAGTATATACAAATAACTTTGGTCTTGTGCCAGGCCTTTGAAGCTAAATTTCCTCATCTCCAACATACCCCTGTGACCCTCATGAGGATAAGCGGCACAGAAAATCCATGGATGGATGGAGACACCCCAATTTCTGTATTTCTGCTCAATATTTGCTCCCGCTTGTAGCTCCAGGTCACCACTGCTTTCTCAAATTACAGTGTCGGAAACT
Organism: Oostethus manadensis; assembly: GCA_024372805.1. Taxonomy (NCBI): domain Eukaryota; kingdom Metazoa; phylum Chordata; class Actinopteri; order Syngnathiformes; family Syngnathidae; genus Oostethus; species Oostethus manadensis. Next base: position 2,211,369 of record QODF01000061.1, read on the forward strand.
TCCAAGGACTTCCATTGTATATATACTGTATACATATAAATACACTATATGTATATACAGTATATACATGGTGTCCCAAAAAATGTTGCTGTCAACGCGAAGCGATGGAATAGCACACGTCATGAAACAATTCTCCTGGTATTTGCGTGCATTCACGTTCAATGGTTGCTCTCGATTCAGTGACTGTTGCAGGTCACATTGCGTAGACTTTGTCTTTTAGGTATCCCCATGAAAGAAAAGTCTAGTGGTGTGAGGTCTGGTGAACGTGGAAGGTATTCAACAAAACCCCAACGTCCAATCCACCGGTTTGGCAAGATCTCGTCAAGGAAAGCACCCCTATGCTACCATTGCGATGTTAGAGCCTTGCATCACCGTATGTACACAGTGGAACCTTTGTTCATTTGTTCCAGGTCTGACTTGACCAAATCAAATTTCCCCCGTAAGAAATAATGCAAATCTGATTAATCCAAACTTCTGTGCGTAGCGCAATTTGTCCATAACCATGATGGACACCATGATGGACACCATGATGGACACCATGATGTCCACAAGTGTGGCAGGCCCTGATCCTGATGGTGGACACCACCTTCAGAGTTTCCTGGGCTGGTTTGTGGCTGAATGTCAAGCTTCTGGGATGAGACTCAGCACTTTCAAATCCATGTTTCTCAGTCAGAAACGGGTGTATTGCACCCTCCGCTTTGGGAGTGAAAATATCTCCGGGTCTTGTTCTTGAGTGAGGGAAGGTTGGAGCGCGAGGTCGACAGCGTCTGCAGTAATGTGGTCGCTGCACTGGACCGCCGTGGTGAAGAAAAAGCTGAGCTGGAAGGCAAAGCTCTCAATTTACCGTTCGAGCTATGTTCCCACCCTCAGCTTTGGTCGTGAGCTTTTGGGTCATAACAAAGAACGAAATTGCGGATACAAGGGACTGAACAAACCCTAATAAGATAGGCTGAGGAGCTCGGTCATCCGGGAGGAGGTTAATTTGCTTTGGATGTGTTGTTTTTGTTTCGCCGTAAGTATGTCGTTCTCTTTGATGACCACCTATACTGAAAATAGACGGCCCCTCCGCCAATTTTCTTCACCCACTGTGGCGCACAAGTCAAAAAGTTTGCCCAACCCTGCTATAGAGGGTAAGTGGCTTGTAAACAAAAAACACATTCAGGGAAATATATCCTCCTTTGTGGGTACTATAATAATATAATCATATGAAACTGAATATTATTACTTACGAAAAGACAGACTTGGATCTCATATTATGTATGTGCACCCAATCAATTCTCCAATTCGCATGTAAAATCACATTTTTTTATGTTACCATCAGAGTTGAAGGATAGCCTGTGGTGGTAAATGTACTGATAGCAGACAGTGCGAGGTGATGCATACAAGTGGAGACTCCATGCCAATTATCTCCACTGCTCTGGGCAGCAGAGGAGGAGTGGCAGTGTTACCTTGCATGTGCTTTGATGTGAAGCGCTATCATACCATATGGTGAGGAAATGTAAAATGATTGCAGCGGGAAACATTTGGGTGTTTTTTAGAACCAGTCTCACTGCGCTGAAGGATGGGAGATTGAGTGCAGTGAGATGAAAGCAGAATGCCTTAAACAGACACACAAGTATGAAATGAGATATGAAATGTCTAAAGAAACGATTTTAAGCACATGACTGCATTAAGAGGTTATGCTGTGCTTCTTTTTTTTAAAAATATTTTGCTAAACACTAGTTTCGGGTTAAGAAAGAAAGTTAATGAATGAATGAATGAGTTAAACTTTACTCTACATACAGAGTTATTGTTATGGGTTATTATCAAAGTACTACACTGACACAGTAGGTGTGTCTAATTGGTATTTAGCATGTAGTTTGCAATAGACATTACTGCCTCCTTAGTGTTGTTGTAGTAAAAACGTCCATTTTGTTCAGCAATGTTAAAATACAATGTTCAGCAATGTTGTTAAAATATATCGGGGGTGTGTGTGTGTGTGTGTGGGGGGGGGGTCCTTCAGTGACAACCAAGACAGCCCTTTAAGCGTCAAAGTTGCAACATTATTACATTACAATTTGCTGTCAATATGATGCTTACTATAGTTAATACTTTACACCAGGACATGACTGACATCTGACACTACAATTTGAGCAACATTTGGGGGGGTGTTCCTATGCAAAATGTAAGAGTTCATAGACTTTGAACTTGCTTGCCAGCATGTCCGCTTGCCATAACAGGGTTGTCAAAACATCGCTAATGATAAGGGGGTAGCGCATGAACATACTATACACTGTATATGTAGACGCCGCATCAAACACTAAGCCATACCTCAACGTTGCCGCCATATTAGATATGGCAAGCACTGGCGAGAAGAAGATGCCTCATTCATGTGCTATATGAAAGTGTACGACTCGTTTTACTGCCCAAACCAAATCCCAGTTAATAACATATGACAGGTAAGACTGAACAATTACATTTGGCAATTCATTATATGTCTAAGGGGTTAGCGGGAATGGAAAAAAACACGGAAATAGCGGCAGGCAGATGCGATAGCATGTGCGGGAGACTCCTCGGCAGAAAATACACGGTGTTGCAATCAGGGGTGTAAAGGTTCACGTGGATGTTTTGAATCGTGTCGGTTTTGCATGTTCCGTTCAGTCCACGTACCGTTTCGGTTATATTTTATGCTGTTTTTATCATGAAATTTATTACTACAGTGATCTAAGTCACTGAATGAGTTTCCGTATGGACTCTTCTGAGTGCCGGACACTACTGATTGAGCAGGAGGAACGTTAGAAGCCTGAGCTGGAAGACCCTCCCATCTCATTATGGCCTCCTGTTTGTTAAAATTATGGATGGACAAAGTCAAGTGGATAAATCCAAAGTTGTGTGTCGACATGTTTGCCCACTTAAATCGCTGTCATCTGGCAGTGAATGTTACATCTACAAGAAAGAAAAGCAGTTTAGTGCAAACACAGATTGCTTCAGCTCACTACCTCTGTTGCTAGTGAGCTGGTTGTACACTGTTCTTTCTGCACAAAATGTGGATTCATGCTTTGTTTTTAGCCCAAAACTCCAATAGTTATAGTTGTCATATTCAAGCTGTTGCTGCTAAGTGTTCAAACTTTACAGTTTTAACTTGTTAATTTATACTTTTATACATATTTTTAAATGTTTTTAAAAGGCAACAGTTTACTTTATTATTTTTCTCTTTAAAAAGTCAGAGTCTGAGTTATTTGAAATATCACCGACATGAGTCGATTTTATTTTTTTAAAAATATATAGTGTTTTAAAAAATAAAAGCTTTTGAAGTCATTTCGTCTGCCTTTTTTGTACCAAAAATTAACCGAACTGAGCACTTCAAGAAACTGAACTAAACCCAAATTACATTTTCACATACCGTTACACCCCATTGTGCAACCAGTTGCACAATGTTCACAGCCACGTCGAGAATCTAAATGCTGATGTTGCATGCATTAGCTTATCAACAGATATGTGTTCATTCCACAACAGGTGACAACAATATGGGATGTTATACATATCGGTATTGTTATAGGTTGATATTGGAATCGGAAATTGAGAGTTGGACAATATAGACATCGGGCATCTGCACAAAACCCGATGTCGGACACCTTTGGAAATAATCCATTCCAGGGTCAAATTAATAAAAGTCTTTATTAGCTCTACAGGCAATTATTTACGTAAAACCTGTTGCGAACTGTCATACAACTATAAAACACATTGAAATATATATACTTTATACAGTATATACGGTTATTTTCTACTTTAAGTTTAAGGGGAAAAGACTGCGCCTCACATATCTTATTTTAACATTCTTTGTCACACAAAAAAGGTTAACTATTGTAACATGTAAAAATACACATAATCAATAACATCCCACCTAAAATATGCCCAGAATGATGTGCATGGTTGCTGACAAATATATTTGGACATTGCTTTAAATGTGACTTCACTTCTAGGTCTTGCACGAATTCATGCCGTACGCAGTTCAAGGTTTGACCAACTTTAATTGCATATTCTTTGTCAACGTCTGAAATGTATGATTTTGGGGGCATTCATCTTTGGAGATTCCAGTGTACATGTAGTCTGGGTGTTGCTATTTCATTTAATGTGTGTATTAATATGAGCGCAAAGGAACTTTGAAAAGGAGCTTTTGAAGTAAAGCCATGATAAATGCGCTTTCATTAAACAATATGTCAGGTTTTATCCAGATGCATGATGTCTATAAGGAAAATCCTGCATACCTCACAACTTTGCTACCTCAGGCTTGCAGTGATGATTCATAGCATGACTGATGGATGAACCCATGCTTCTCCAGATTCCAGGGTAAATGAGGCAACAGCATAAAGCACTTTTTGGCTTGTGAAGATGGAAAGTCGATTTCAGATTGCAGCCTATTTATCTATGATGAGCTCAAACTAGAAACGTGTGGCAGCTGACAGTGTGTAGTTCCATTACTGATTAGCAAGCAGGAAAACTGTAACAGAAAGAACACTGACAAGGAAAAAAATGATATGACTTTTGAGCCCAGCACTGTATTTCACACGTCTTGTTCAATTGAGCTCTTGCTTAAAATAGTTTCAAGAATGTGGCTGATGATTTTACAGCTGTGTTGTTTGCAAGTCAGACTATTTATCAGGCATTGCGTGTCCCATGTCTGCAACATTAGGATGATCCAAGCTCGATATAAAGTTGTCTGGCACAGTTCTCCTCTATCCAATATTTATCATTTTATTCTCTCAAAATGATCTTATTCAGGTGTTTTGGTTTGAACTAAGCTATGCAAGTAAATGGTAAAATAAGTTGCTCTCAGAAGAAACAAAGTTGGAGACCAGCTCTCACTAAACCGTGACCCTAATGGGTGACATAGAAGGATGGATGGATGCATAACATTGTTATTCTTTTGTACTTACTATTTTTTTATTGCACCAAATATTTAATGGAAAGTTCTTTGGAAAATTACCACTTACACAAATGTCACACATATGAAATGTCAGTACCACAGAAAGGGATAACAAATACACAAACGCAAACAGATAAAAACAGTCTAATTGGCTGAGGCGATCAAATTGCAAAGCAGCAAAACTGAGAATGACGGAACAGACAATAAGCAGACACGCCAAATGTCTCTCACTCGGACATTTGATTAAGTGAAGGCCTAGACCTGTAAGAACACGATGCAGAATTCAAAATTGGTGGGAAAGATGCCTTTTGTGCCTTTAATGCATGTTTTCTGAACATAATTGCTATTATTAAACAGCCCTGCTCCTGAGACAGTGTCATCAATTTGTGTATTTCTGTCAAGCTATGCGTTGAACTGCTAAATTAATTGCATCTATTTTGAACCAAACTGCAAAGCACTATTTACCACCCCTCACTAAGCTGTACGAGCCTGTCTTCTATCTTGAATTTAATGACCCATTTCTTGTTATTTAGCTGCAAAACAGAGTACAAGTGTTGTAAAAGACATTTTATCAGAAAATAATACGTCTAAATAAGGACGTTTTTTGTGTGTGTTATAGAGCCTAAGCAAGTGTTCACTCACACCATTGTGCTTGACTAATACAATTTGCAGGTACAGGACAACGCCTCGTCCCTGAGTCACCACCTTAGTGGTGGAGGAGTTTGCGTGTCCCAATGATCCTAGGAGCTAAGTTGTCGGGGGCTGTCATGCCCCTGGTAGGGTCACCAATGACAAACAGGTCCTAGGGGAGGGACCAGACAAAGAGTGGCTCAAAAGGCTCAAAAGACCCTAATGATGAATAATACAACTGGATTATGTTTTTCCTCGCCCGGACGCGGGTCACCGGGGCCCCCCTCTAGAGCCAGGCTCGAAAGCGGGGCACGATGGCGAGCGTCTGGTGGCCGGGCCTGCGCACTAAGGCCCAACTTCAACGCACGGCAAGGGCTCTGGAACCAGTCCTCTCGAGAGGGGCTGGACTTCATTCCACTCTGGTGTTGCCGGCAATGAGAGGCGACGAGCAGGGGTGGCAATTCTTGTTGCCCCCCAGCTCCAAGCCTGCACGTTGGAGATTAACCCAGTAAACGAGAGGGTAGTTTCCTACGCCTTTGGGTGGGGCGATGGGTCCTGACTGTTGTTTGCGCTTATGCGCCAAACGGCAGTTCAAAATACCCGCCCTTTTTGGAGTCCTTAGAGGAAGTACTAGAGAGTGCTCCCTCGGGGGATTCCCTTGTTCTGATGGGTGACTTCAACGCTCATAATAGCAATGACAGTCAGACCTGGAGAGGTGTGATTGGGAGGAACAGCCTCCCTGATCTTAAACCGAGCGGTGTCTTGTTATTGGACCTCTTCGCTTGTTACTGATTGTCTATAACGAACACCATGTTCAAGCATAAGGGTGTCCACATGTGCACTTGGCACCAGGACACCCTGGGCCGCAGTTTGATGATTGACTTTGTGGTTGTGTCGTCGGACTTGCGACCACATGTTTTGGACACTCAGGTGAGGAGAGGGGCAGAGCTGTCAACTGATCACCACCAGGTGGTGAGTTGGTTCCGATGGTGGGGGAGGATGCCGGTCAGACCTGGCAGACCCGAACACATTGTGAGGGTCTGCCAGGTCTGCCAGGCCTGCTGGGAACGCCTGGCAGAGTCCCCTGTCAGAAGGAGTTTTAACTCCCACCTACGGTAGAACTTTGACCGTGTTCCGAGCGGACATTGAATCCAAGTGGGCAATGTTTCGTGCCTCCATTGTTGATGCAGCCGATCGGAGCTGTGGCCATAAGGTGCTCGGTGCCTGTTGTGGCGGTAATCCCAAAACCCGATGGTGGACACCAGTGAAGAAAGAGTCCAATCAGGCCGTCTTGGCCCATGGGATTCTGGACGCAGCTGACAGGTACCGGAATGCCAAGCGATCAGCAGCTCTGGCGGTCGCTGAGGCAAAAACTCGGACATGGGAGGAGTTCGGAGAGGCCCAGAAAAACGACTTCCATATAGCTTCAAAGAGATTCTGGACCACCATCCGCCGTCTCCGGCAGGGGAAGCAGTGCACAGTCAACACCATGTGTGGTGGGGACGGTGTGCTGCTGAACTCGACTCGAGATGTTGTGGACCGGTGGAGGGAATACTTTGAAGACCTCCTCAATCCCACCGACATGCCTTCCAACATAGAAGCAGTGCCTGGGGACTCTGAGTGGGGTCCGACTATCTCTGGGGCTGAGGTCACCGAGGTGGTCAAAAAGCTCCTTGGTGGCAAGGCCCCAGGGGTGGATGAGATTCTCCGGGAGTTCCTTAAGGCCCTGGATGCTGTAGGCATGTCTTGGTTGACACGACTCTGCAGCATTGCGTGGACGTTGGGGTGGGTGCCCCTAGACTGGCAGACCGGGGTGGTGGTCCCACTTTTCAAGAAGGGGGACCGGAGGGTGTGTTCTAACTATCATGGGATCACACTCTTCAGCCTTCCCGGTAAGGTCTATTCAGAGGTTCTGGAGAGGAGGATCCGCCGGATAGTCGAATCTCAGAGAAGCAGTGTGGTTTTCATCCTGGTCGTGGAACTGTGGACCAACTCTATACTCTCGGCAGGGTCCTTGAGGGTGCATGGGAGTTTGCCCAACCAGTCTACATGTGTTTTGTGGACTTGGAGAAGGCATTTGACTGTGTTCCTCGGGGAATACTGTGGGGAGTGCTCCAAGAATATGGGGTATCGGACCACCTAATCCAGGCGGTTCGTTCCCTGTATGACCGTTGTCAGAGTTTGGTTCGCATTGCCGGCAATAAGTCGGACCCGTTTCCATCGAGGGTTGGACTCCGCCAGGGCTGCCCTTTGTCACCGATTCTGTTCACTACTTTCATGGACAGAATTTCTAGGCGCAACCAGGGCTTTGAGGGGTTTCAGTTTGGTGGCCGCAGGATTCGATCTCTGCTTTTTGCAGATGATGTGATCCTGTTGGCTTCATCGAGCAGTGACGTTCAACTCTCACTGGATCGGTTCGCTGAGTGTGAAGTGGCTGGAATGAGAATCAGCACCTTCAAGTCCGAGTCCATGGTTCTTGCCCGGGAAAGGGTGGAGTGCCATCTCCGGGTCGGGGATGAGGTCCTGCCTCAAGTGAAAGAGTTGAAGTACCTCGGGGTCTTGTTCACGAGTGATGGAAAGATGGAACGCGAGATGGACAGGCGGATTGGTGCAGCGTCTGCAATGATGTAGACTCAGCTTTCAATTTGTCGTTCGATCTACGTTCCTACCCTCACCTATGGTCATGAGCTTTGGGTAGTGACCGAAAGGACAAGATCGCGGGTACAAGCGGCCGAAATGAGTTTTGTACGCAGGGTGGCTGGGCTCTCCCTTAGAGATAGGGTGAGACACACTGTCATCCGGGAGAGACTCGGAGTAGAACCGCTGCTCCTCCGCATTGAGAGGCTCGGGCACCTGGTTAGGATGCCTCCAGAACGCCTTCCTGGGGAGGTGTTCAGGGCACGTCCAACCGATAGGAGGCCTTGGGGAAGACCAGGGCACATTGGAGAGACTACTGTATGTCTCTCAGCTGGCCTGGGAACGCCTTGGCATCCGCTGGGAAGCGCTAGACGAAGTGGCCGAGGAGAGGGACGTCTGGGCTTCCCTGCTTAGTTTGCTGCCCCCGCGACCCGACCTCGGATAAGTGGAAGAAAATGGATGGATGGATGAATGGAAAGAAACACCTCACCTGCAAATCCCCTCACTAATGAAATACCATAGAATATGTGAAACATTAAAATTGTATGGTTTTTACTTATTTATGGTGCCTATTATGTCCAACTCCAAACATAAGGCTCTAATTTCATAGACCAATGGGCGTGTTTTAGGTGCATTTTGCAATTTCCTGCCACGTGCAGCCTGGCACAAGTACGCCTCCGTCCCTCCTAACGGCGCAAGTGGCAAAGAGGAAGGAGAGAAGGCGTGACTGGGTTTAACACAGCCGGGTCAAATCTTCAATCAAATGAGCTCCTCTCCTCAACTTTAAATGCGGCGCTAGCAAAGTGCATTGCAAGTTTCATTGAATATGGATGAAGACAGCAGAAGACGGCCAAACCTCTGCCAAATGGAAAGTGATGTTTTGGCCCGAGAGGTCCAAGCTCACAGTGGCCGACTATATGGTCACGTGAGCAAACCTCCACGGGCTGGTGATGCAAAAGTGGCTTGGAAAGAGTTCACAAGTATAGTAAATCAGGTTTGCCCTGACGTACTGAGAACAGTTGCCCAGTGTAAAAAAACGGTTCCATGATGTCAGAAGAAGGGCAAAACAAAAACTATCAGAGCACCGCAGACTCACAGTGGCCACCAGTAAGGTAAGCGTTTTTTCCCTACTAATAAAGTCACTAATATTTAGTAACCTATATTTGAAATATGAATATGTAATATAAAATGTATTTGTAATATGAATAAACAAAATCTATGCATAACGATGAAATCTGAAGCAACTGTGCGTTGGACACATTCCATTTGATTGGTGAAGATTTCACCCGATTGTGTTAAACCCAGCCACGCCTTCTCTCCTCCCTCTTTGCCACTTGCACCGGTAGGAGGGACAGAGGCGTACTTACACCAAGCTGCACGTGGCACAAAATTGCAAAATGTGCCTAAAACACGACGAAGTGCAAGGGAAGGTGCGATTCACTTGCCCCTGGTCTACAAAATTAGAGCCCAAACAGTAATTTCTGGACTGTATAACAGAGTGAAAGAAGAAGTATTGTAGGACATTAAAATATTACATTTTACATTTTACGACACCACAGACATGTGGTCCAGCTCAAATATGACCCCTACATTAGTTTACCATTACACTATATAACTGTGCGTGTGTGATTTCTATTGGAGTGCCCAGCCACCCTGCTGAGAAAACTTATTTCAGCCACTGTGATCTTGTTGTTTCGGTCACTACCCAAAGGTCATGACCATAGGTTATAGGAGAAATTCAAGTGTATTGCTTTTGATATGTTGTACTCTCATTATTACGGCATATAATTAATGAGAAGATGGTCACCAAAAATGACAATAATATTGATTATCACCAATAATTTGTTGGACAATTACATTAGATTTCCATTTTTTTATTGTGACAGGCCTACAGCTCATCATTCCAGTAAAACTAATGAAGAAAGATTTTTTTTGTAAGAATATTGCCTCAATAAATAGTATAAGAAAGTTTTAACCAGCACTTTGATTTATAATTTTTAACCCGTTGCATAGCTAATGTAATTTAGAGGATGCCTTCCTAGTTTTTTATATTTTTTATTTATTTAGAAATTCCATTGTAGCTATTGTCTGAATTTAGTGGGTGGATGAATTGCAATTACTGATGGTTGCGCTGCAAAATAACAGCAGTCAATACCTGCAGAGCTCATTACAACAAAGCACCTACTAAACATAGAAATGCTTTACATAACACTGCTACATACAGCAGTTACAAAATTTAAAAACCTGGAGAAAGTCATGCAATCGTTTGTGCCATCAACCAAAAAGGTACACCGCATACTTTACATACCCTGAACACTCACTCCTATTGTAACACTGATTTGAATGTTTAGAAAAATGTCACAACTTAAAACAGAAGTGAATATAGTGACACGCAGACCACTTCCAGGGCTGAAAACACCTAAATACTGGATGTCTGCCTGATCAGTGAGCGGAATAGCATTGGCTGTGCAAGCTGGGTCTATTTCAAATATTCATCACTCTAACGGCCATTAAATGAATGCTTTTTAGCCTGTCAGACCCTTTTCCATCATCACTTTTGCCTGTAATGTGCATTGGTAGATGACAGTTTGACTACGTTGTATGTATACTTTTAGAGCTTTACACTAGTGGGTAGTCATCTAAATGTGCTGTCATTTACTTTTTTTCAAGAAATAAATAATTGGTTTTAAAATATCACAGAGACTTCAGGTTGTAAGGCAACAGACTGGGACACTTAAAACGGGTAAGGAACAAAAGTATTAAGGTCACACACTGGTTAAAAGTTGTAGAACACTCCAATTTCTCTGGCGCAAAAACGTTATTATGCATAAATAGCCTTTTTTCACCATTTTTGTAGCAACACATTACTTATTAGAAGAAATAGTAAGTACTCCAGATCTTGGAACACATGTAGGAATTAGTTGCACCAAAGTTGGCTGTCAAAGTTTACTTGATAATGCTTTTTGGGTGTGAGTGCAGGTGCCAGGGAGAAACGTGCAAACCCGAAGCACTATAGAGTCCCACTTCTAGCAATTGATTACTAATTTAAATTTAGCAAGCTGAACACATTCTGTGCTGTAGAGGAGACATGGTACCGAGGAGGTAGATTCAAGTTTGTCTACGGTACCTTAGCCAATCAGGACATACAATGCGGGTTTAGACGCTGTAAAAAACAGCATGTAGAATTACACTGTAAAAATGTGCAAAGTCAATTAGTACACTATGCGGTTCGTACGCTGTAGCAGCATGCGGTTGGCATGTGTGAGTGTGGGAACAGGGTTTGGTGTGGGTACTGGGGCTGCAGCATGCAAAATCGCACTGTAAAATATCTGCAATATAGCGAGGCCTCAAAATGTGAACCACGATATAGCGAGGGACCACTGCATACATATATGTACAATTATATGCTGTACAAATATATACACACACATACTATATGTGTGTATGTATGTACAGCATATGTGTGTGTGTACAATAGTATATATTAGTATGTAGTATATATTAAATAGTATATATTAAAATACATCATTATGATTAATCACATCTTGTCCTTAGTTTATTAATTATTAATTATTATTGTTGATTGTTCATTCATACATTCATTCATTTGCTTTTTTTTTTTTGTCTAGTCCAGCATCATAACAGCTGAATGGGAGTCAAGCTGCCTTTAAATGCTGAGCAAAATTTCTTTGCCAAGGGAGACTTCATAATCCAAATGAGTCTCCCTTGACATTTGACTGCGTTTATTATGATTTTTGTTGCGCCACATTTTGATGCCGGACCTGACCTCAAAAGGGACGGGTGGGGGGTGGGGGATATAAGCAAGGGTGCAGAAGAACCTCACAAACATAATTCAACCATATTATAAACAATCGTGATAATCACAATTTCAGCAACAACCAGAACAGTCACAGAGCAAAATGAGCAAAAATACAGGGGAAAAAAAAAAAAAAAAAAAAAAAAAAAAAAAAAAAATATATATATATACATATACATACATACATATACATACACACACACATATATATATACACACATATATATATGTATATATACATACATACATATATATACACATATTCGTACACGTATACGTACACATACTGTGCACATATCCATGCAGTACATACATACATACACACACATACAGTGTGCATATATATGTATACACACATACATACATATGTACTAATAATGATAAACATACAAGAAAAACAACGAGAAAAGAAACAGAACCTCTTGAACAATTACCATCCAGATGACACGTGCAACAAATCTACATTAAATCTACATTAGTCTGCAGTGACAGGATAACTACATCAGAGTGAAACAGAGAATGAGGAGATGTTCGTGGTGAACACCGCCATGCATCCCAAAAAACACTCTCTCCAAAAGCGAGGAACCAACTAGAAAGACGCCGGAGCACGGCCCCCCAGCAGGCTCCCTACAGAGGGGAAGGCCCGACCCCGCCCCCCCAAGAGGCAACCGCGAGTCCACTCCCTGAGAGGTGCAAGGGAGACCCAGCCGGACGCCACTCGGCAGCCGAGCAAGGGCCACAGGGGGGCCCGGGCACCAACCGCCGGAACACCCGCCGGGGGCCGGCCAGCTTCGGGCGAGCAGGACAACCGCCCCCGAGCCCAGAAGCCACCCGACCCCCCAAAGCAGGGGCCATATTCAACACCCTGGGAGCTCCAGGCCAACCCAGACACAACTGCCGCGGGCCATCGCCTTCCCCGACGCCAAAGGCAGGCGCCCGTAGAGTCTACCCCCATGGGTCCACCCCACCCTCAGTGCACACACCCCAGCCCCAGTACCCACACCAAACCCTGTTCCCACACTCACACATGCCACATGCCACCTACATTTTCACATATGCACCTGGATGTGCCACCCCCCCAACGCAGCGAGCAACACCACAGCGAGCTCCCTCGAGACACGGGGCCATACCACCATACCCGGCCGCCGGGAATCCCACAGAGTCCCACATGTACACACGCACGGACGCAGGAACGCACGCAGGCACGCAGGCCCTCCTCCCACCACTGCTGCGGACTGAGACCCGGAGCCGAAACAACCCCTCCCGCCACCGCCCCCCGCCCCAGGGAGCATCCAAGAAAACAGGGGTGTAATAGGACCCTCTAATCTCCGTCTCCCCACCCAACTAAAAGTGTTATGCGGTGTGAGACGTGTGTGTGTAGGCAGTTAAAATTGAGGAGCCGCAATTGCGTGACACCATGGGCAGAACCACTCCGCAGGCTGAGCACGGCTGAGTAGCTCTGCCCACCCTGTGACACGAGTCCCGCCACCCCAAAAATTCATGTGAGGTGTCTGTGAGTCTATGTATACTGAATAAGTGTATTTAAAACCTTGGAGTTTGCGGCCCCCAGGGCATCACAGAAGGAGGTCATGTTTGTGACCCCCCCCTGCCACACACCCATGGAGCACGCGCACTCCCCAAGATCCTATGTGCTTCTTTGCAGGGAGTGGGGGGCTGAAGGCGCGAGGGATAGTAAGACTGGGAGGGAAATTATATATATTTTCCCTCCCAGAGGACGAGCCATTGGGCAGTAGGCACCCCTCTTTCCCGAGGCCCACCGCCGGGCAGGGGCCGGCACGCGGCAAGGTCATCAATAGGCCCTGGACGCCCAGCGATCGCAGTCAGGGAGCAGCCTCACCCAGATGTCACACACTAGCCACCATGCGCGCCACTGTAGGAGATTCCGGCGGCCCACACCCCCAAACACCACCACCGCCATCCCCACGCCGTATCCGAGAGGAACCCGGGCAACACACCCCACCACACGGAGAGGCAGCAACCATCCAGGCACAATCACACACCTCACCCCCCACCACTGCCCCCAGTGCCCACAGCCCTGTTGCATCCCCTGCACCCAAAATACGACATACAATATACACACAAACACACTGACACACACCTCACTCGCGCACACAAACCCACACCCGCCCAACCTCCTGCACACTCCCCAAACCCCGGTCCTCCCAGGCACCAATCTGGCACCGCGACCCGCACCCATCCACCCCCGCAGCAGCGAGTCCGGGCCTACCCAGACGCCCCCGGGGGTCAGATACGCCCCCACTCCCACATCCGGGTAGAGGTAGCCCCCGTAACACAGGGCCCAGGAGTGCCGCCCCACCCACACCCAGCCAGCCCAGCCACCCGACCCGGGGCCCGACCGCCACGACCC